>BQNB010030955.1:0-54399 GCA_026074375.1 Tanacetum coccineum
TCATCAGCTTAATAAGCAGCATTATGAGTAATGACAGTCTATGTGGCTTGACCTTCTGGAATTCCTAGATTTGCCAAAAAGGCAAGTTCCTCCTCATGTAGAATTTGACCACTTGCTTAAGCTTGTACCAACACTTTATCATTAAACCAAGAATCATCCTGTTTCCTCTTAGGTTTAGTGCACTGTTTAGACATGTGGCCTTCCCCTTTGCAGTTGTAATAGATAACAGTCCTTTGTTTCCTAGAATTGCTTCCACTTGATCCTAGAGTGTATGTCCTTGTAGTACCCATATCTAAAGACGTTTGTCTCCCCTGAATTGGTTGTACGGTTACTCTTTCATTATTAATGGTAGCTTGTTGCCTAGGGTTTGATGAATTCCTCAACTGATTATTGGTAGTGGGGTAGCGAGAAGTGACAACAGCAGTCAAGAAAGACATCATGTGATTTATGGCATCAATGGGATCATCACCTTTTGAGAACACTAGAACAATTAGACCTGAGTCTGGTTGGGAAAATTCAGATTGTTAGTTAACTATGGGAGCACATTCCAATTGAGGGATGGATGATGATGGAGAATAAACGTTATGGTGAATTGATGATTGATAGTCATTAGATGGATAAGTGATTGAAAGAGGTGTTAATGAGTGATGAGTTGAGTATTGTTGAGACTGATAAGGTGAACCATACTGTGGAGACTGATATGGTGAAACTTATGATTGAAATTGAGTGTTTTGGTATGAGTTTTGATGAGTTTGATAAGGAGACTAGGTCATCTGTTGGGTTGCAACCAAGGCAAGCTGATCTGAGTTGCGTTAATGAATTAAACGAACCCTATTTGCATGAAATTCATGTTGTCCCAAGTAAGCATGAAGCTGATCAATGTTAGTTGTGTACAAATCCCGAACCAGTTTGACATCAGTCACAAATTTGCTTCACTTAGGAGGAAGTGGGGGGGGGGGGGGGGGGGGGGGGGGGGGGGGGGGGGGGGGGGGGGGGGGGGGTTCAGGAGGAAGAGTATTCAAAAACTTGGTGTTTACTTGAAATTGTTCCAGTTTCATATTGTAGATGTTCATGTCATTGAGTAGCAATGAAAATCTCAAGTAAAAATCACGTAGTGTTTCCCCCTTCTTATAAGCAAACTTATCGAATTCATCATAAAGCTTACACTCTCTTTCCTGTTTCGTCAATGAAGTTCCTTGCATGAGAAGTTGAATTCTTTCCCATAGTTCCTTGGCAACTTTATGATTGCTAACCAACGCATAGACCTCAGGTGGTAGTACTTGGAGAATGATATTTGTTACTTTGATATCACAATCAGCTTGAATTGCTACCGTATCAGATAACTCAGAATATTTCTTTGGTCTTGTCACTCTATTTTCCTCAATTGAAGGCCAAATGAGTGGACCATTTTCAATGGATTCAAGAATCATTCTTCCATGTTGTCTATTCATCATGTATAGTTCCATTATACTTTTCCAAGAATCATACATATCCTTTTCCAACATAGGTGGATGATTGTCAGCACCCGAAAGAATCGCTTTGTCAGCAAGAGTCGTCATTGTGAAATATGTATGTTAAAAGATTACTTGTTTGATCGGACGGTGGTAGAAAGAATTTGTGTTTAATTAAGTTGTCCTTTTAGTGTTTTAATTCTTTAAACTACATGCGATTTTACAATTCTTGACAAAACCGGGAAAAACAAGTTAATGTTTCACGGGATTTTACAAGTCAAAGAGATAAACCGTATAATTTGAAATTTTGAATTGTTCAGTTTGGGATGTTCGACTTGGGTTGTTCGACTCAGGTTGTTCGAATTGAGTTATCCAACTCAGGTTGTTCGACTTGGGTTGTTCGACTCAGGTTGTTCGACTTGAGTTGTTCGACTCAGGTTATTCGACTTGAGTTGTTCGACTCAGGTTGTTCGACTTGGGTTGTTCGACTCAGGTTGTTCGACTTGAGTTGTTCGACTCAGGTTGTTCGACTTGGGTTGTTCGACTCAGGTTGTTCGACTTGAGTTGTTCGACTCAGGTTGTTCGACTTGGGTTGTTCGACTCAGGTTGTTCGACTTGAGTTGTTCGACTCAGGTTGTTCGACTTGGGTTGTTCGACTTAGGTTGTTCGACTTGAGTTGTTCGACTCAGGTTGTTTGACTTGGGTTGTTCGACTCCAACAGACACGAGACTCAAAATTGTTAAAACACAAAAAGACACCTTTTTTATGGTTGTTTTGCAAAATTTCTTGTACAACTAGTGTTACTCACCCTATTGGAACAAGAAAAAAAGAAACTTTAAGGTTTTTAAGCCAAAAAATTTAAAATCAAGATTTTGTTCTTTGTAAAGGTTTTGAACACAAGAGATGACCAAAAATGAAAATTTTCTTGATTTAAAGCTTGTACACCTATATCCTAAAGATACTAGATCAAATTTACCAAGGTAAATGATCTTTTAGTGTACCCAAATAGCTTCGAATCAACAAGAAAAAATAATGAAACAGACGATTTTTTGCAATAACACGAACCAAACAAAAATAAACACAAAAACTAAACACATCACTCCATGGCTCTTGATACCAATTGAAGAATATTAGATATCTTTTAACAACAAGAACTAGAGAGAGAAACTGGGAAGGAAGGAAGTATTTTAGAGAGAGAAAGACAAGAACATAAAATGCAGAACTATGTGAAAATACAACCAACCAACCACCTCTCCAAGGCATGGAGAGGTGTATTTATACATACAAATGACACGTGGGCTTAGGCTTGCATGGATTAATCCATGGGCCTTTGCTAACTAACTATGTAAGTTTCTAAAAATTACTTAACGAGCTAACGACTGTTATCTATGGAAGCGACCGACACTTTCCTAGGAATTCCGTATTCCTAACAGTTGTCTAGATGCATAGCTCAAGCTATTTTCTGGCAATGGCCTTTCATATTACGCATCGTATTCTATATTAAAAAGTCTGCAAAAATGCGACGTGTAAGAAAAAATGAGGTCGTACCTCAGTTAATGCACCGAAATAAAAAACGAACCAAAGCATTAACATAGTGTTAAGCAATCATAAACATTTATGTCCGAGGTAGCATCTTTTAAAGAAGGAATGACTTGTCTTTATCGAACGACGCGGTTTTGCACGTTTATTCAATCAAGTAATTTTTGCCCTGCAACTTTATTAGCAATTATGAAATTGGTCATAAATTTATATGTAACAATAAAAAACAAAAACAACCAAACTGTACTTGTAAATCCGCGTGCACTTTGCAATTGCAAACATAGTGCCATTTAAAGAAGTAAGACATGTAAGAACCTCAATCTCAAGAAACTATCTAGATGATGATGATGATGCCGACGATGATAAACATAATGATTGTGATGTATAGAAAATACCCTCATAAATAAACAACGTGTTTCAGACGAAATTACAACTTTGATGAAGACAACATCTGTTATTGAAACCCTTTGTCTTTTTGACAAATCTATTTTAGTTAGTGTTAAATCACAATTGTCACACCAAGTGTCGTCATCTCCAACATCGTCATCATCTACCCGAACGGTATACCGACATAGGCACTCCAGAACAACCAATTTAAAACTTTGTCGCTGCAAAACAAAAGCAAAGCCTATATTGGTCACAAAATCATTATCTGAAAACACGTGTTATGAAAAGTTGGTACACATATCGCTTCAAACATAACAGGAACGACAAACTTTTTGCAGTGAGTTTATTGTTGATCAAATGCCCAATATTCTTTGGTTAATTGCTTTTCCTGACGCTAACTGGATTACAAAATTTGCAGCTGTTGATGGAATAAAGCAATGGTCATACCACGTCGCATCATATTACTAATCATGTACGAACCGATTGTTAGCTGGTGTCACACCCCCAAACAGGGCCTGGACGGAAACACGTGTCCGGGGGCGTGACGTCATAATATACATCACACAAGATATAAAGAACGACCTCTAAGGGTACGTTTAGAAATCCAACATCGTTGCATTAAATGAAAATAGTTAAAGTTTTACATAGGTTCATAGATAATATGCGGAAGCGATTAAAAGTTTTAGAAATTGACAACGATGTTAAAACAAATAATAGTAGTTCTTGAAAATCGGTCCAATGCAAGGCGACTCCATATAGCAAACAAAGACATCCACATCTAAGCACCTGAGAAAAACATGCTAAAACGTCAACATAAAGTTGGTGAATTCATAGGTTTGAATTTGATATAAGAATGGACCACAAATATTGCAAAACGCACGTGACTATTATAACAGATACAATATCACATAAAAAGGTATTTACGTTGCACTAAGCTCATGACACCGAGGCTAAATGTAATGGAAGCATGCAAAATGCTTAATAAACTTTCCCTGACGGGTGCCAACATGGCGCTTCATCGTATCACTCGACATGGTATACGTCCGTTGATCCTGTAAGAGCTACTTACACGGACGGGGATTATTAGTCCTAATAGATCTATTTATAACACTCGCGCTCACTTACCAATCCAACTGATCATAAGTAACTAACGGTTCATGATAACTCGGGCATACAAGTTTCACTATTACTTAGGCAACACGTAAACAAGATTGGGAAAAATGTAAAGCATTTGTGTCTAATGTTTAAAAGCAAGCAATGTTTCTCACCCAAAATAGTAAAGCAAAGTAGTAAAACTGTCACACCCCGACAAAGGCGGAAACTCGAGAATGCAACATAATGATCAATCATAACACAAGATACAAAATAGAGAAAACTACAATGCATAAACTTCAAGTGCTATGAAGACCATCAACCTCGAACAACCTCGAGTGATGTCCCAAATCGCAACTAAAATCCACAATCTCTTACAATTATTCGAATGCCCTCACAGGGGTCCATTAATCCAAACTTAAACCCAAAACATCCAAATACTAGAATCAAACAACAAGCAAGCAAGACTTCACATGAAATTCCACTCGGGATACTTCTAAGTCTGCTATCACACATCACCAAACTACTCTTCTTTCACTTCACCTGAAAATGATACTCGAAAACGTCAACAATAATGTTGGTGAGCTCGTAGGTTTGACCTTAAACCTAAAAGTTGTGCCAATATTTCAACAGTGGACAATAGTGCTATATGATAGTGAATATATGCAAACAACCTTAGCATCACCGCTAATCAATAACCATATGTCACTTACGCACCTAAAGGGCCTACCAGCTAGAGCACTAAAATTAGGGCAGGACCACACACAAACCTGGGTAGGCGTACCCATCCGCTCCAATAATAATACGCATACTGGGTAGGCGTACCCATGCGCTCCAAACAATCATACAACACATAATATTCACATAGCAGTCATAAGCACATATCTTGTCCCAAAAACAAAACCACATTTCGCACAGATCAATTCAAAACATTTCAAAACACATTTGAGTATCATTTTCCCCCAACGGAAAAAACAGTAAAAAGTGGGGCTACGAGAACTCACCTCAAGCAAGTCTTTTGCAACCAAATCTCAATCACACAAGCAAATGCAACGACGCCCGCACACGACCTAGTCCAGTTAATGTCCCAATTTAATCATCCATTTCCAAAACAATCTTCACGTTTGATGCATAGAGTTTAGACGCGTTGTACAATTACTCATAACAATTTAGTGGTGTGATGGTTGACGACATGACCTAACAATCATATCAATTCCATTACTCAATAATACATACTTATACTATTTAAAGAAAATAGATAAGTAATATACGTAAATATTGATAATTAATAATTATAAATATATCTCGACAAGTCTATTCGGTAACCTTAGTCACTTCAAAATAAACTGACTCACAATAAACATATTGGATGAATGTTTCAAAAAAAATTATAGTTTTCTCGTTATATTTTAATTAAATAAATAAAAATTTAAATAATATTTATGATTTAAAATCACAAAATCATGTTTTTTAGAAATTTTCTAAGTATAAACTTTTTACGAGATTTCACATGACCCGTACGCTCACACAAAAATAAAAACGCTTTCCAAGGTTTCAACCTTATTTTCAAACACTTTCATAAATTCGACACTTATCGACAAAATTCCATAATCTCAATCGTTAAACTTTACTAAAACGTTTGTTCCCCTAAAATATCGTCTATATCACTTCGTAAATACAATTGCACTTTTCAAAAGTCCTGCAAAACTTTTACAACGACTAAATTATCCTTATTTTGCGCTTTGAGGGCCCAATAAGATCCATTAAATATTTATAAGTCAAAATACAGCCAAGTCCAATACCAAGGTCCATTACATATATAACTTATACAATAAGTAAAAAATAATCCGTACCACAATAAGCCCTCCATTAAGCCACGCTTAAATAACTTATTGGGCCGTGAGTCCTTAAGCCCAAATACTATATAAGCTTAAAATAAGCTAATATATCTATCTACGGTGCTTGCAATCGCATTTGGTTACTACCATAAGCCTTAAAAATAGTCCACAACATACGCCATAACACAAAAATAGTCAAAATCACTTTCTTAGTAATTTTGGGAAAATAACATGGCATATAAGCCCAAAATAAGCCAAGAAATAGCTTAAAAATAAGCCCGAATAAGCTACTCAAGCTACTATAAAAAATAAGCTATCTAGCAAAATATGTTATTCAATCATCAAGACCACAACATCAAAACTACAAAAACCCCTTTTTCCCTTTTTACATCCAACGAACCAAACACACCCCTTTTATTCATTTCGTTTCTAAAAATCGATTTTCACGACGATCAACTTGTACAACTAACATTTATGCATCAAGATAAACTCAAAAGGACAAACGAAATTTAAATTTGAAAACTTACAAGAAAATCTTCAAAAATGTAGATTTCAACACGAACCGGACAACCCAAACGTTGTTTAAATGAATACCCAAACACTCGTATCAACCCGAAATATCACGTTCTCGATCAAAGTTGGAAAATATATGGTGGTGTAGGTGGCGGACGAACAAAGCACACACACTTAAGTGTGTGTTTTATTTTTTTGAAAATAAAATGATAATGAATGGAGATGCTAGTGGAAGAATATAAGTGTACAAGTTCTAGACAACCATGCTAAAAAAAGCCTCCTTGTCCCTCTTGACCACCTTGACCGGCCATGGGATCCAAGGGGTCTCGGGTCTTTCTTTTCGTGTCGGAATCACTTAAATACTCGTAAAACTCAACCGTAAAATTTACCCCAAAGTTAATTAGCATTTTTATTCACCTTAAAAATACTGTTCCATTAACCTAGAGTATTTACACGACATATTTACACTTTAAACCCTTCAAAACTCATTTGGACATTAACGGACGTGTCAGACTCGTTTTTTTGGCATTTTTCAAAATTCACGGGGCAAACCACCCGGAATATAAATAACACAATAATACCTTCCAAAAGGGATTATTAATCACAATAAACCATAAATCACCATAATTCTCAACAAAATCACCACCGTCAACATGGTACAAAATCACCACTGACAAAAGTCAAATAGTCAAAGGACTATAAATGAAATATTCAGAACACAAAAAGGGCAAAGGCTACATTCTACCCCCCTTAAAAGAATTTCGTCCTCGAAATTCAACTATTAACATCACTAAACAAATGCGGGTACTTCAATCTCATCTGATCTTCACGTTCCCACGTGAATTCAGGGCCACGTTTCGAATTCCACTGAACCTTGACGATGGCAATCCTACCACGCTTCAGCTTCTTAAACTCTCTTTCTAAAATTTCCACAGGCTCTTCCATAAAATTCAACTTAGCATCAACTCAAATATTATCCAAAGGCACTTGTAGTGTTAGATCAGCCAAACATTTCTTAAGGTTCGACACGTGGAACGTGTCGTGAACACCATTCAACTCCTCAGGCAAATCTAATCGATAGGCCACGAAGCATACTTTCTCAATAATCTCAAACGATCCAACAAATCTAGGTGCTAATTTCCCTTTCTTCCCAAAGCGTACTACCCCTTTCCAAGGCGACACTTTGAGCAAGACATAGTCACCTACACTAAACTCTAGAGGCTTCCTCCTCTTATCAACATAACTTTTCTGGCGATCACGCGCAACCTTAAGTCTATCCTTAATCTGCGAGATCTTCTCAGTAGTCTCTTGCACTAACTCAGATCCTTTCAATTGACCTTCTCCAACCTCAGCCAACATAATTGGCGAACGACACTTTCTACCATACAATGCCTCAAACGGAGCACATCTCACACTAGAATGATAACTATTGTTATACAAAAAATCAACCAACGGAAGATGAACATCCCAACTTCCTCCGAAGTCTAAGACACACGCTCTAAGCATGTCTTCCAAAGTCTTAATAGTACGCTCACTCTGACCATCGGTCTGAGGGTGATAAGCCGTACTCATGACAAAATGAGTTCCTAATGCCTCTTGCATTGACTGTCAAAACCTTGATGTGAAACGAATATCACGATCCAATATGATCGAGATCAACACACCATGTCTAGCAACTATCTTATTCAAATACAATCTAGCCAATCTATCCATCTTATAATCCTCACGCATAGGTAGAAAATGAGCAGACTTAGTTAATTGGTCCATAATGACCCAGATTGTGTCATGCCCACTACTAGTCCTAGGCAACTTAGTCACAAAATCTATAGCTATTCCTTCCCATTTCCATACGAGAATCTCAGGTTGCTGGAGCAAGCCAGATGGCCTTTGATGCTCAGCCTTAACCTTTAGACAAGTTAAACACTTACTAACATACTCAGCCATGTCCTTTTTCATTCCAAGCCACCAATACTTAACTCTCAAATCAAAAATACATCTTATCAGCTCCCGGGTGTACAAAGTACTTTGACTTATGAGCTTCCTCCACCCTTATCAGGTTCTCACCTACCCTTCAAGGTACCCATATTTCAATCCCTCAGGTATGTAAACAAAGACCCATCCACTTTCTCTGTTTTATCATCCATCGAAACCTTTCTGCAATGTTGCAAACACATCCACAGATCGATGAAAAAGCCTTTTCTAAGCTGCCAGTATCCTATCCTTGATACTCGAAACTAAAGGTTTTATATTCATACCTCTAACTCTCTTAGGATTTAATAATAAAGTTAGTGATAGGAAATTATTTAATTTTTTACTTAATTAAATAAGCACTTGGTACTTTTTTCAAAAACGCCTCAGTTTACAAAATGGTTTATAAAAACTTGAAAAAACAATGTTTTGAAAAACAATAATACAATTCAAAAAAAAAAGGCAAAACAAAATTCAAAAACGTGTTGAGTATTCTAAAAGGGACTTATAAAAACAGCTTGAATGAAGCTTTTATCTAAGCTTAACAAACTAAATGACTTTAACAACCCATGCCAAAGGTCCATTTTTACCCGTTTAAGTCTTATGCCAAACTACCCCCTTTTAATTTTCCTAAAATGGATTTTTAAAAACTTTAAAAGGCTGTTTTAACTTATAATGTCAAAAAGACGAAAGACAAATAAGCATTAAATAACCTAATGAACAAAAATAAAAGCTGAAATAAGCATTCTAAAGATCTAAAAACATCATAAGCTAAGTAAATCAAAAAATTGAGACTTTAAAATAGAAAAAATGCACTCCTTTTGTCCAAAGCTTTTACAAGGACCATGTTACCTACCTCAATGGTTTTTTTCAGCTACAAGCTCTGGCTTATAAATAAGACCATTGAATAAGCCAATAAGCTCTTCCAGAGTTCACACACAGGTTTTCTTATCTCCAAATGGCTTATTCTCTGATTTTTTTACAAAAAAAAAACTTCATAAAAATATAGAACTATAAAGATTTAAGTTTTATAAGTTAATTAAGCTGCTATAAAGAGCTTATAGAAGCTTATTATCATATGTAAAGATAATGTAAAGTTGTTTGACAATAAATTCTTAAAACGGCTATAAATGTTAAAAACTTCAATGCTTCATTAATGGATAAAACAGGTACAAAGAACTTCAAATAAGCTGCAAATAAGCATAAACAAACATAAATTTGACTTAATTTAAAGAAAAATAAAAACTTAAAAAACTACTACCTAAAATCGGCTCACATAGCCTCTATTTATACTACAACTAAGTCCTTAGCTCTTCTCCTTTGTGCTTCTTCTGTGAGAGGACTCAATAAGCAAATCCCAGCCCTTAATAAGCCTTGTGCTACTTCAAATTAATCTAAGCCATTGATTCGGCTTTTCTTCATGGGAAAATGGGGGATTGCCAGCTTGGAAAGGTGTTTTAGCTGGTGGGAATGGTAGTGGAGGAGGGGGAAAGAGCTTATCCAAGAGAATGGAGAAGAAACGATGGGTAGAAACGGGGTTTTAGACCCGTGATTGTGTTTGGAGGGAAAAAGTGAGCGGGAAATGCTGTTTGAGTATAACAGAGTGAAAGTTTTGTGGAGTTGGCACAAATGGTCCCTCTAGGTGTTTTGTTGGATTGCACCCGTCGTCCTTATGGTTATATAACTTTGGGGACTTGGCAAAACAAGTCCCCAAGAGTTATATAACTCTTTGCAGGATTCGTCCTTGGTGTATACAAGATATGGGAGTTGGCAGTTTTGCCCCTTGTACTACACTTTGAGTATTTTGCACAATCAGCCCTTGTCTTCATTTTTCTCTTTTCTCTTTTAAAATACAAGTTTAGGGATTTACAATTTCAGTCCCTAAACTTATATTTCTTTGACTTTGGCCTCGGGGTTGACTTGGGTTGACTTTGACTTTGACCAGTTGACTTTTCTGTTGACTTTTTGACTTGATTGACTTTCCGGCTTCGATTTGGCTTTGTCTTTCACAGTCTTTTCCATTCCGAGTCCGGTTTTGTCGTTTTGGCTTTGTTTTTCGTCCTTTTCTTAGTTATCCGTTCCTGCACAACACAATTAGCAAAACAAGCGTATATTTGGCATTTTAAGTCCGTTTTTGGTTATTTTAGCTTGTTTTTAAAGGTAAAAGGTATGTGTAATTAAGCACATACCAAAATCCCCCATACTAAGGTATTGCCGTGTCCTCACGCAATGTTATGAAGTAAACATTTACGAAAACTAAGAATCTCAATCCCCCTCGACTAATAACTTTGAAAAGTAGCAAAGTGTTCGTCAAGGGAAACTAAAGAATCGGACTTAAATGGACGTTTAAGACAATATTTCATTCGATGCCATAGCAAAATATCAGAGTTTATACATTAGGTCCCATATGTTTTAAAAGTCATAAACATTTAAAGTACATATTTAATTAAACAAAAGCTTCATAATACCAAAAGATGACTTAAGTTTTTAGATAATAAAAGTAGCATTTTAGACTTTAGATAAAACACAGAATCGTCCTTCTTGATAATCCGCCACAGCTCCTCCAATCTTCATGCCCTAGGGGACCTGGAAATTTACATGCTAAAAAGTCAACACAAAGGGTTGAGTGAAATATCGGTTTTTATCGGTTAAAAAATGGTGGATCACAAGTTCGAAGTAATAATCGACTCTGAAAACACATTCAGTAGTCCAAAAGGTTATTATTGCCCAAAAAACTATTTAAAAATATGGGTACAACCCATCATGACCGAAGCCTTTAGCCTTAACTAGATTGTGTCCCAATCGAATATAGGTTGCTTGCCAATGATTAATCATCTCAATGTTAAATGCACCCGATCAATCTAGTGAACCAAGTATTAGGTGTGGATTGTCAGTCGAAGAGCTTCCAAAACACTCGCGCTTACTACAATAGCAATTAACGGTTCATGATAAATAGGGACTTCACGGCGATAAGGTAACTTAGCAATAATATTCAGGCAGTAATCTGGATAGCATACACTTTGTAAACATCTTGAAAACACTTAGAAAAACACTTGTGTCCAATAGTAAAACAAGCAATGTAATTCACCCCGTAGATTTTGTAAAACAATCATGTAGTAAAAAGGGGGCTATGAACTCACCTCGAGTGAATGGTAATCAACAAGTATTCACAATAGAAAAATGCGTCACGAAGGAATCCGAAGGCAACCTAATCCAATATAGGTCATATAAGTACTAAACACTTTGATTATTTATAGGTCGTATAGCTCATCATACTATCGTTCGGGCTATCATAATTAAGAGGTCATGTAGTGACGTATGAGGAGCTAGGACACTTTAAATCGTAAATCCAACAACTCGTCGATACGCCACCCCGAAGAGGCCTCATTATGAAACTCCCTAGTAATATAGTACTTTGATACTAATACCACATATAACTCTATATAGCTACATCACCATCTAATCGTTTTAGTTAAATCATATTTATAAAGTAAAAACGTTTATAAGTATACTTTAGTAAAACTGGCGTAACTTTCTCGTTTTTAGTCCGTTTCTTTCGTTTCTTACGTCCACGCCTTCGTATTAAGACGAGTTATCAAAATATAACATTTTCAAAATTTGAGTTTTTCTGATGAATAGTGATTTTACTGTTCATAACAGCTATATATTTATTTTTATAGATTTAGTTATCGTAAATGTCGTAACTTATTCGTTTTAACTCCGTTTTTAGCGATTCTTTCGAGTACGTTCTCGTATTTAAAAGTTTTATCATATTAATGATGTTTTAAAAATATAAGTTTCTGTGGTGAATAGTAATTGTTTTATAAAAATAGTTTTATAAAAGTATATATTTAACGTAAACTTGAAATCGTCGTATCTTTTTCGTTATAAATCGGTTTTTCGAGTTTCTTATCATTTTGGAATCGTCATGAGACGAACTATCTTTTAAAAACATGTTGGGGCTGTGTCAAAAGTCAAACCAAAACAGTAGGTTTTGAAGTTGTTGATGAAATGTGTTTAAAACTTGATTTTAAGACTTTTTAGGTTAACAACTTTGTTACAAGTACTTTACAAAACTTCATATCTTATGTCTTACATATAATAGGTTCATTAGTTCATAGTTTGTCCTTGTGTTCAAATAGTAAGTCCTCTAATCTCTCTTTTAATCACAACTTTATTAAAGAAATCCTAATTTAGCAAGTTTACACATGAACCTTTTATACTTTAACAAACATGTTACCATACTTATAATTCCTTTATTCCATGATATTATCAACTACACAACATATGTAAAAGTGTTCAAAATCATAACCACAAGCAAAAATATGTTTTACATGTTTAAAAGTATCCTAATGGTGATATTGCTAAATAGAACATATAAACTCATAATATGATAAAAGTAAAGACATGAAGGTTTTTAGATAACCTTATAGTGATGTATGATGATGAACCAAAGTATCTAAACCCTTGTTTAGATATAAAACCAAGCTTGACTAATGAAACCCCTCATTATCCCCAAATGAAAACCCTAGCTTCCTTTCTTTGATAAATACTTGCAAATGGTTAACCAAGGCTTGTAAATACCTTAGTATATCTTAGGAAGGATGTGTGAAGGCTTGTATATGATGTAGAAAATTTTGTATGGATTGAGTTGGAAAGGGGTTTTGAGCCGTGGCTATGTAGAGGAGAAAAGAGAGTGTTTTTGATCTTTTACACCAAGTGTTTTGTGTATGTATGTGTTATAACTCTTGCATACAAGTATATATGCCTAGTTGGTCAAAAGTTTGAAATAGTGGTCATGGGAAACAAGATGAGGGTCTTAGGAAAGTCCTTGGTCTTGGTCTTTGGACTTTGGTTCCTAAAAGTGGAGATTATCCCATGAAAAAAAGGAAAGTGTTCCTTATGATATTTTTTTGTATCTTTGGTTCAATTCGGCCAATAATGGCATAAGATGTGTTAGGATTATGAAAAAGACTCGGTCACCCCCGTGTATCGTTTAGTATAGCATAGCTCGTAGTTAGAAAGTAAGCGTATGGTTTTCGGTATTGGGCCGGGTCTTTTACCCAAGTGTAAGCCCATACCCAAGCCCATAATGCTCACAAACACTTGTATATATACCCCTTCCCACCCATGGGAAGGGGTTGGTTGTTCACATTAAGCTTATACATTATCTTGCACTTTCTCTCTCTAGAAAGACCACTTTCTCTCTCTAAGATAAAGTAGCCAACCCATCATCTCTTGCTTGTGTTATGATATCATGTATACTACAATTGGTATCAGAGCCCATGGGATGATTAGCTAGATTGTGTGTGCGTTTTCTTGGTTAGTTTAGATCAAAAGTTTGGTTTTAGAAGGTTTATGGTCTTATTCTTGACACTCTTTGATTCTCATGTTTGTGATGTTAAAGTTAGTGTTTTTATAGTTGTTATAACATTCTAGGACCAAGTTGTGCAAAAGAAACCAAGTGAAAACGTTCAAAAGGGTGATTTTTAGGGGTTTTTAGGTGAAAAAGTTCGTATTCTGTCGTTTGGTTTTGGAGCTTCTGAGAACATTTCTTGGTTGCGTTTTGGGTGAAGAAAGCATATTGCGTTTTGATCGTTGCGTTTTGATCGTTGCGTTTTGATCATTGCGTTTTGACCTAGAGGTTGCGTTTTGATCGTTGCGTTTTGATCATTGCGTTTTGACCTAGAGGTTGCGTTTTGGTCATTGCGTTTTGGTCGTTGCGTTTTGACTACAGGTTGCGTTTTGACTACAGGTGGTTTTGAGAATTTTGTTGCTGTTTTGGACTAGGAAGACTCTGCCCAATTTTTTAATTGGTTGCGTTTTGATCAAATCTCAATGTTGCGTTTTGATCAAACCTCAAGACTCCTCATTGCGTTTTGACTCAAGATTCTTCATTGCGTTTTGAGAATTCTTCATTGCGTTTTGAGAACTCTTCACTGCGTTTTGATAATTCTTCACTGCCTTTTTGAAAAAACTTCAATCTACATTAAGTTAACATTAATTCAACAAAATCAAATCACAATCAAACAACATATCACCTAATCCAACCAACCATCATCTATTTAACATACAATCACTACATTTGATTCGGATCAACTTAATCATATCACAAGTAATCATTATGGCTAATCTTTCAGAGGACATCCAATGTGCCGGTTCCGATACCCGACCACCGATGCTTGATCATGGCTGACTTGCTTCATTGCAAACAATCGTTATATGTTTTATACTATCGGGGTAAGGATAATGGGTAGGTGAAATTTTAAAGTCAATTGATGAAGGAACATTTCATGATGGGACCATGCGGAGTAATGGTTGCTGAAGGAACTGAAGGTCCACTCAATCTGGGTCCTGAACGACCTTGAGTTTATTCGGATTTGTCACTGGATGAGAAGGATAGGTACAATGCTGACATTCGGGCAACAAACATCATACTTCAAGGTTTACCAAAAAAATTACATTTATTCCACTATTAATCATTACACTGATGACAAGGACATATGGGGGACAATGTGAGATGCTTTTGTTAACAACCATTAGCTAGGTTTCTAGGATCGGAAATATTAACCAAGGAAGACCGTGATTCACAAACTGTATGATGACTTTGAACACTTTCGTCAGAACAAAGGCGAAACCATTCACAACTATTATGTCTGGTTTGCCAAGCTCATCAATGACATGCGGAACATCAAGATGACAATGTCAAAAATACAGTTGAACTCAAAGTTTGTGAATAACATGCTACCGGAATGGGGTAGATTTGTTACTGCGGTGAAACTTAACAAAGGCTTGAAGGATTCAAACTTTGATCAGCTGTATGCTTACTTGAAGCAACACGAGGCACATGCCAATGAGAATAAGATGATGTTGGAATGCCTCACACAACAGACAGTTGATCCTCTTGCCTTGATGTCAAATGTTTCACCTCAACATTATCATTCTCAGTCATCAACAAATCCACCGACCACATATCATCAACCACAGTCTGCTGACACCCCACAATCTGATTTGGGACTTTCTCCAACTGACAACCTAATCGAGAACCTAACCAACACACTTGCCTTACTCACCCAGTCATACAAAACCTTTCTTCCTCAAACAAACAATCAACTCAGAACCTCATCAAACCTAAGGAATCAAGCCACTGTATAAGACGGCAGGGTTGTTGTTCAGAATGTTTAGGGTCGACATAACAGAGGACAAGGTAATAATGCACAGGGTGCAGGTACAGTTGGTTATGAAAGAGCACAGAACAGATTGGGGAATGCCAATCCGGGTCAAGCTAGACAGGTTAAGTGCTTACAACGCACCGGGGTAGGTCACATAGCGAGGTACTGCATCAACCCAAGCGTCCACAGAGAACTTCGAGTAGTTCAAAGACATGTTGTTGATGATGCAAGCTCAGAGAATTGCGGGTTGTCTTGCATGTAATGAGCAGTTATTGTTCCTAGCTGGTGGACAGGACAATGCTTTTGATGAAGATGTGGATGAGCAACCAGTTCAAGACCTAGCTCTCAATGTGGACAATGTGTTTCAAGCTGATGACTGTGATGCGTATGATTCTGATGTTGATGAGGCTCCTACGGCACAAACTTTGTTCATGGCTAATCTATCATCCGCAGATCCAATTTATGATGAAGCCGGTCCGTCTTATGATTCGGACGTCTTATCTGAGGTACAAGATCGTGATCACTATCAATGGTTCCAAATAATGCATCTATGGTTCCAAATGATGCAGATGTGATGATAGATAATGATTTGCATGAATCTGATGTCCTATCTGTCTCTCATACACCCCGGAATACAGTAGCTAATAACTTGTTAAATGTTGAACTTGCCACATATAAGGAGCAAGTGGAACTGTATGAAAGACGGGCAGGTTTTGAACTACACCTGAACGGGAAACAAACGCTTTAGAATGAGCAACTTAGGTTAGTTATTTGTGACGTAATATTAAGGAAGATAATTTGAAAATGGAATTCATTCTGTAAAATGGCAACTTGCCCTCCTACCATCTAACATAACACGTTAATGGTAGATGAAGTTACATCTTTGAAAAAGGATTTTAATCAGAAAGAAAATAAATACCTTGAAGAATTTTTGGACTTAAAAGCTTTAAAAGATAAGGTCGAGGATAAACTATTCAAACAAGGCCAGTCTATTCAAACAATTCACATGATGTGTAAACCAGGGTTTTATATGATGGTAGTGAATTAAAGTAGCCATTGGCTTACAAGAACCCCCTAAGCCTACACGTGAAGGCAAGTTCTGCCTGCTTGTATAGTGTCATGTAATTGTCACACCAATCATGCACGGCCGTAGTATGTGTCTTGAGGAAACTAGAACAATATATCTGAATTCTAGGAAGAAAATGCATGATAAAATGAAAGCTAATAAATGTGTGGATAATAAGGTCAATATCACCCCGCCTAATTACTCGAAAGAACTTTTTAGCGACCTTCACACCACAAAAACAACTGACCCCGGAACAATTATTTTGGTCTCAAGATATTGTTAGATGAAGCTGAAGCTCTCAAAGGAGCAGTAACACCAGACCAATCAAAGCAGTTGACTGTGTATCCTCTAAATTACACCTGAACGCTTGTCCCCAGAGTGCTTCCAACCAAAGTCAAGTGAAAAATCAACATTGTTACACTTCAAAACTTTTTTCTAATTGAGAAAAACCTGTTAAAAGAGGGATCACACCAACTGGGATCACTGAAGGGGAAAAGGGGTTTTGAACAACCAAACATGTTATCTCACCGGAGGTCATTCCATTTTCAAAACTCTTAAGAAAACTTTGTTGGGCATTCAAAAATCTCTAACAAAAGAGTTTAAAGAAATGAGTGATGCCTTTGATGAGTTGGAAGCTAACTAGACCAAAGTATTCGTTGATAGGGAAACATGGATGCGATTGAACGGAAAAAAATTTCTCGAACTATGATAATATAATTGCTGATTGCTTGTTTAAAGAAGTGTTTTATGTTGCATCGAATTCTGAGCTTAATGTATCTAGATTTACTGAGATGCAAAAGGCTCATCATGTTGTCAAAGCCCGTTGTCTGGAACTTGAAGCAGAGCTTTCTAATTTACGTGATGATGTCCGTAAGGATAATTATAATGATCTTTTAAACCGGTTTTCCAATCTTGAGGCAAATCACCTAAACTTACAGTTAAAGTATCAAAACCTTAAAGATAGTTTTCAGAATAAACCGTCTTCATCCGTTAATGATACTCCTGATTTTAACTCTGTTTTTGTGATCGGTCAAATGAAAGCTTCAATTCAAGGAAAAGACAACGTCATCCAAAGGCTGAAAATGCCCGTAGCAAACTAGACCAAACAATTGATTTTAGGGCCCAAGACTTTCAGATTTCACAATTAACTGAAAAGATTAATGGTCTTCAAGAACAAAATGAGCTTTTTAGGGTAGAAAATGCAAAGATTAAGCAGCACTACAAGAAAACTGTATGATTCGTCAAGATCACGCGTCTAAGCATACCCGAAACAGACAACATGCCTTAAAATGAAAATGAGTCTAAAAGGTCCAAATACAGAATACGGTCTCATGTGTCACTACAACTCAGGTTAAACCAAAAGTAACTGCACCAGGAAAGTATGCTCTAGATGTTGAACCTATTCCCCCTCACAATAGGAACAAATAGGGAAGTTCATCTAGTTTATCTCAAGCATCTTAAGGAAAGTGTAGATACACTTCGCGAAATAGTAGAAGAAGCCAAAGTTGAAAGACCTATAGATAGATTACTCGCATTTGCTTGCCGGTACACTAAGCATTCTCAGGAACTATTAGAATATGTGTTTGGCACATGTCTCAAAGTTTCAATCACATGATAAGAAGCTGCTTACCACCCCTAGGAAAAAGCACAGTTGCCTTTGAGGACCAGAATTGCAACAATCAACGTAGTACTACACCAAACATGTAGAGCCATATGCACACTCAGAAGTCTAATGTACCCTATGCTCCTTCGTAAAGAGTAAACAGTTGCACTGATGCATAGCGGATTCTCAGCCTTAAGAGCATATCAAGAAAACATGGATCCGCCAGCAAAGAGTGACAGCTTGAGAAAGTAGAAGACCACTCTAGACCATTAGATCTAGGTCTTAAAACCACGAATCGTGTTGTTCTAGTATTAGCTTAAGCGTACAGTATTAATTTCGAATTTTATTCTGTTGTGCCAAACATGTAACATGTTTATTTTTGGCTAATCATGTTATGTGTTATGCGGTGATCACGTATTTGCACTTCTCGTGAATAGCATCCCCCATGTTAAAATGTGTGCGTCATGTTAAGCAAGTTTGGAAACCTAAGCAAGTTACACAAGTGGGGAAACCTAAACATATCAAACAAATTTGGAAACCAACTGGCAAAACACTTAATAATGTTGGTTATCAATGGAGACCCACAGGAAGAACATTCACCCTAAGTGATTAGTGCCCTTTAACTAGGTTCACTAAACTTACAGGAATGTCAGCCATTGCTTGTGCTAACAACGGAAACCCACCTACATTGGGGATCCAATTTTCCCAACTCTCCCATCTGTGTCTGTTTTCAAATGCAGGTCGTACAAATTGTCCTTTGGTATTTGGACTCCAGTGCTGTTCAAAACATATGACGGAGGATCGCTCAAGGCTCATGAATTTCGTGAAAAAGTTTATCGGGGACAGTTAGATTCGGGAACGATTCACTTTGGTGCTATTATGGGTTATGGAGATTATGTCATCGGTGATAGTGTAATCTCCAGGGTATACTACGTGGAAGGACTGAGGGCACAACTTGTTTTCTGTCAGTCAATTTTGTGATTCAGATTTGGAAGTTGCTTTCAGAAAAGCATTATGTTCATGTTGTGACAGGATATGGGTTGAATTACCTTAAAGGGTCCTCCGTGGTCTACTTTATACACTATCTTGTGAAGACATTAATGGAAGTCCTCCCCAATTTGCTTGCTATCCAAAGCCTCCAAGAACAAATCATGGTTATGGCATCGGCGTTTAAACCACTTGAACTTCGGTACCATTAATGATCTTGCAAGAAAAGACCTTGTTAGAGGCTTACCTAGATTGAAGTTTGAAAAAGTCATCTCTTGTTTGGCATGTCAATTAGGGAAGAGCAAAAAAGCATACCCACAAACCCAAAAACTGAAAACACCAATTTAGAAGTTCTAAACACCCTTCATATGGACTTATGGTGGCAGATTGCATGTGCAAACTCTTAAAATGGGAAGAATATATTTGGTCATCGTCGATGATTACTCTCGGTTTACGTTGGGTTAAGTTTTGAGATCAAAGGATGAAACACCTGCAGTTGTCATCAAATTTCTGAATCAAATTCAAGTCGGTCTCAACCAAAATTTGTTAAGATTCATCGCACGACAATGGCACAGGAATTTGTAAACAAAAACTGTGTATGACCATTATTGAAAAAGTAGGAATTTTTCATCAATCGACTGTTCCAAGGATCAACAGCAGAACGGGTTGTTCGAAAAGAAGGGAAACCGTACTCTTGTCAAAGCTGCACGGACAATGTTAATTTTTTCCAAGGCACCGATGTTTCTTTGGGCCGAAGCTGTGGCTACTGCTTGTTACACACAAAACCGTTCCCTTATTCACACACGTCACGACAAAACCCCATATGAGTCGTACACATTAAGATGCACTAATCTTACATTTTTTGCCGAGTATTTTGGTGATCTTTGTTACCTACAATGACATGAGAATCTTGGAAAATTTCAACCAACGGACTGATATTGGAATCTTTGTTTGGTTACGCACCAACAGAAGGGTTACTGAATTTCTACAACAAAGGAACCTGACAAATAATGGTGACTATTCCACGTTACATTCGCTGGCGGACTGAGCCAAATGGCTCCTGTACAATTCAGTTCAGGACACTCCTAACCTGTTGACGCCTGGTCCTATCAGTTCAGGGCTCGTACCTAATCCGACTCCTGCTATACCATATGCACCTCCCACGAATAAAGAATTGGAGATGTTATTCTAACCCATGTTTGATGAGTATTTTAATCCACCGGGGGGGGTCTCTGTCATAATCCTATTCATAATGTAGCTCAAGACCGGTTTACCTACAGGTCCATCGTGTCTCTGCTATTGATCTAGACGCACCTTTGGGAAGCCATACATCATCACCATTGGATCATCATTCCTCCTCGGTTCATCATGGGTTAGCAGGTGAGCCATCCGCAAAAGTTAATCCGTCTACTGCAGCTGATCCCGAACCATTTGTTAATGTGTTCGCCCCAGACTATAACTCTGAAGCTTCATCATCTGGGGAAATCAACATACCTGAATCCAGCCAATCCACTCAACATCATGAACATGTCTGGAAATGGACTGACTCTCATCTTCTTGATAACATCATTGGGAATCCCTCAAGACCGGTATCCACTAGGAACAGCTTGCTACGGATGCTTTGTGGTGCTTCTATAATTTCGTACTGTCCAAGTCAAACGAAAAAACTTCCAATTGCAGCTACTGAAGACTGTGGTTTCAGCCATGCATGACGAAATCCTGAATTGATCGATGGACGTATGGGAATTAAGTCCACCTCCAGCAGTGCCATGATTATTGCTTCAAGTGGATTTTCTAAGGTGAAGCGTGATGAGTATGGTGATGTGTTGAAAAACAGGCACGTACTTGTAGCAAAAGGGATTTCGTCAAGAGGAAGAGGATGGTCTAGATTTGAAGAATCCTTCGCCGGTGCTCGGTCTTGAAGCAATCAGGATATTCATTGCCAATGCCGCCAGCAAAAACATGACAGTTTATCAAATGGACGTGAAAACTGCATTCTTAAATGGCGAGCTCAAAGAAGAAGTCTATGTCCACCAACCGGAAGGCTTTGTTGACCCAGAACGTCCACATCATGTCTATCGTCGAAGACGAAAAGAACTTTACGTGGTTTGAAACAGGGCTCCTCGGGCATGGTACTCGACCTTTGTCATAGTTTCTTCTGGCACAGGATTCTCCAAGGGTGTTCGTCGATCCACCTTGTCATTCGAATAAAACAGGCAAACACACTCTTCATGTTCATATATTATGTTGATGACATATATTTGCCGACCGACCCCAAAGACTGTGATCACGTTTTTGTAATGAAATGAGTTTTAAAGTCAAATGTCTATGGATGGGTCAAATATCATTTTTTTAGGGTTACAATCTCTATAATCCTCAGAGCATGTCATAAATCAATTTAAGTATGGCAAATGGAGATTTTAAAGAATTTTGATGACACTCCTTGGTGGAGCGCACAAAACTAGATGAGAATCTTCAGGGACCCTTGTTGGAGGGGGGGGGGGGGGGTGGGGGGTGGTCCATACCAAAATTGAGCAATGATGGGTCCTGATGTACCTCACGCCAGTATGCCGGAACTTGTATTTGCTGTGTGTGCAGTGTGCTTGATATCAATATAGGCCTACTAAAAGAGCACATTGTGGCCTGTTAATACCGGCTCGTTGTAGATCTCCAAGGAACCATATTAATGGGTTTCCTTTTTTTTTTTTTTTGGTTGGTATCGAAAGCCACGCCATGGCACTAACCGATTACGCAGACGCAGATCATGCAGGTTGTCAGGACACTCGCAGAAGTACATCTGGCAGTGCTCAGTTCCTTGGTGATAAGTTAGTCAGCTGGTCATCAAAGAAGCAAACTAGCATGTCCATCTCGTCTATAGAGGCTGAATAACATCGCGATGTCTGGTTTTTAGCTGTGCCAAATCTATGGATTACGGTTTCACTTATCAGATTATGGCTTTGCATACAATCGCCCATCCTATGTATGTAACAACAAGAGTGCCATTAGCTCTTTGCTGCAACAACGTCAGCACTTAGTCTAATACATCGACATCGACTCATCATTTCATCAG
Source organism: Tanacetum coccineum (assembly GCA_026074375.1). Classification (NCBI taxonomy): domain Eukaryota; kingdom Viridiplantae; phylum Streptophyta; class Magnoliopsida; order Asterales; family Asteraceae; genus Tanacetum; species Tanacetum coccineum. The sequence goes on from BQNB010030955.1 coordinate 22,687, forward strand.
AGAACAAGTGGATAAAGAGTGGTTGAGTTGTATTGTGAGGACAGAGTATCAACTGGACGGATTAATTCACTAGGCGCTGCCCAGAGAACGATTCGAATTTCATTCTCCCACAGGCTTGGCATGAACGTTTAATGAAGCGGAGATACTCAAAGTCTTCAGGATGATCAGGTTGTGTAAAGGTTGGCTTCAGTATCTCTTTGTAAAATTATTACATACTTAATCCAAAAAGAAAAATACAAAAATATAAACGATCAAAAAATCATAAATTAGAACATAGAAAATTCCCAAACAGTTTTCTTCAAGAATGTCTTTCGTTATCGATAACATTTACGGTCCTAGACTGTGTTCATAATGACAGGCGTCTTTTAAATGAAGCTCAAACGGAAGTATTAAACCTTTCAAAAACATGTCTAAATGGTTGCAGTTATTTAGTCTACCACCCGCTTTTCAAAATGAGGAAAGCACGTCGCCAAAAAGACGGCTGTTCCTAAACAACGGGTGATTAAGTTCTCCCGGGCATGGGTTACTTTATATCCATGCAACCTCGACCTGATGTACGCTTCAGTGTATTTTTCTTAGATTGAGAAGGAGAAGTCTTCTTTCATCTCATAATTTTCCGTCTATATGATTCTTCAGGAAAATTATTTGGAACTCACGAGGTGGCTTAAATGTTGATTTTGTAAACTAATAGAGGACCTTGAGTTTTTCTAAATTTGACCAACTCAAATCAACGTCTACAGACTCTTTTAATAGAAAACGGGGGTCATTGATTGAGGGGGTGAGAGTGGTTTTTCAAATTTATGAATCTTTCTCAGGCATTTATTCGTAACTATACGGGTTTAATGGTTTAAGGGGGAGTTAAACTCGAGTTGACTTAAAAAGGTCCAATTCTGTCAATTATATGCATGTCTAGGGTCTTATGTGCTATTTGCTACTTGCATCCTAGGTTCATTAAATATGAAGGACCAATTGTGTAACTTTCCCGAGTTACTCAATCCATTAGTTGCTTTGTGTCCCTAAATGTTAAAGAAATAAGAAAGAGAGGGACCATTTGTGTCATTATCTGAAAGTTGAAAGTAGGGATATAAAAGGTTGCGTTTTGACCAGTCAAACATAGAAAAAGATTCTAGTCAAACTTTTTATTTTCCCTCTCTCAATTTCAAAATGCACAACTTGCGATTTGACTCTCCAATAAGTGTTAGTGTGATTTCTTGAGCAGGTATCGATTGTCTAACATTTATTACTATGTGAATAGGCTTTACCTTGATTATCATGGTCTTAATCGAGCTCAATCTTTTTGTTATTAGGGTATTCGGTCGAAATCACCAACAGAATCGTGGTTAGTTTGTGTTTTTGAATTTTTTATTAGGATAGCATTAAAATAGCCTAATGATGTTGTGTTGTTGCCTGAAATGAATCCCCTAGTGATCTTCGTGAAAAGTTTGAATTAGAACTCATGTTGCGTTTTGACTGTTCTTGATTGCGTTTTGTGGTTATATTGATGTTGCGTTTTAGGGTTTTGATGGCCAAATTCATGTTGCGTTTTAGGGTTTTGTGGTTAAGTTAATGTTGCGTTTTGAGAACTAGCTCAAATTCATGTTGCGTTTTGACAGTTAGTTCGTGCTTGCGTTTTAGGGTTTAGGGCTATATTCATGTTGCGTTTTGTGGCTAAAGTCAAGTTGCGTTTTGAGAATTAATTATTAGTTGCGTTTTCGTGGTTAAAATTCTTGTTGCGTTTTGATAATTAGCTCTTAATTGCGATTTGATAATTAATAATTGATTGCGTTTTGATTATATGATGCAAAACAGGCTCAAAACGCAACTCGTTGCGTTTTGATTTGAAGAAATTTTAATATTAAAATATTGAACCAGTTATTTCGAAATTTTCTAAAATGATTGCGTTTTGACTTGTTTTGAATATTATAATCATTGCGTTTTGATGCCTGCGTTTTGAGTATGACTGCGTTTTGACTTAGTTGCGTTTTGAGTATGACTGCGTTTTGACTTAGTTGCGTTTTGAGTATGACTGCGTTCTTGACTTTAGTTGCCGTTTTGTGTGTATGACTGCGTGTTGACTTTTGTTGTGTTTTAGAGTATGACTGAGTTTTGACTTAGTTGCGTTTTGACTATGCTTGCGTTTTGATATCCTGCGTTTTGAGTCATGAGATGTCAACATCCTTGGTTTTGTGTCATGATCTTGTCATAGATTAAGTGTTTGGGGGGGCTTTTAGAGTGTAGCTCATCCACTGATCTTGTCCTGCATTGATTGTAAATTACCATTGAATCGTGTGGTTATTTCGGTTTTTTTGTTTAAGTTTATGTGTCTTTCTCTCTTTGATGCGTTGCAAATCGTTAATCAAAGAGTTGACCAATCTCACTGATTAACACTATAGAATGGATCCACTAGTCCACTATCTTGGGATATTGTGCTACATGCTTACTTCGTGCATAATGCTCTCATCTAACAAACCCTAATCTGCATTGCTCGTTTTTATGATTGTAACTTTGCAGAAATCAATGGCTAATGTGAACAAGCTCCGCATGGCATCCCCGTCCGTACCTGATGAACAATCTTGGCTACGCAATCGATGGGTGCAATTGGGAAAAGCAATGCTTTCTGAATGAGAAAAATCTACCGCAGTCCATTTTCAAGATTGCTGAGGACATTCTAAGCACACAAAACTTCTTCAGAGTTTTACAGCGTCTCATCAACAAACCGGCATATTTTATTTAACAATTCTGCGATACTATTCGTTTTGACAGTAAAGCTGGAAGTTATAAGTGTCAATTGGACGAGCAATGGTTTAATCTCACTCAAGACACATTCAGAGATGCTCTTCAAATCACACCAGTAGACAACAACCGGGCTTTCTCTTCTCCTCCAACTCCTGATACCCTTGTTGAATTTTGTCAATAAGTAGGGGTATCCAAGGAAGTATGTGTACTTGTCCAATGTCACCATAATGAAATTGTTCCACCGTGGAGGGCTAACTAGCAACATTATCAATCTGTGCCTTTGGGTAAAAGACTTCTGGATTTGAAAAGACGAGATCCCCAGTGCTACAATCCTTTGGGGGTTTGTCCAATCGAGCTCACATCGATCTTGTGAATAGGGATGAGGGTAAGAATTCACTAATCCATCCAACCTTCACAGAGACAAAAGGAAGTTGGCACAAACATACTATGGGGAAGAAGAAAGCAAGAAGAAAGCAACTCTTACTCCTTGTCCCAAGTATTAGAGTCCAAAGTTGATCATATTTCACAGCAACGGCTTTACAGCTTCCACCAAGACCCAACTCTCCACTACATTGCCTATGAGGAACTGTACTAGGTCATCTTAAGTTCAGTGGCTAAGGGAGAAACGTGAAGTCTTTCGGTGGACAATACCGAATGAACTCCATCAATAATGTCCATTCGTGGAGCAGCTACTATGAGCCTATTGGACAAAGGTTATCAAAGCATCAACGGTACATGCTGGTGAGGGAATTAGTGATCCTGAAATCTCCTGCACCAAAGCCAAACCAGCCTACTCTAAACAAGCAAAATAAAGGCAATCTGGAGCTAACCAACTGTTTTATATTCTAAAGCCAAGAAGTCTAAAACTGCACGGCCAACTAAGGAGAAGAAGCACAAGCCAAATGTCAGATCAGAACCGTCTGAGGCCAACCACTAGTTCAAACGGTGCTAATGCAGGGAAAGTGGTTAAGAAGAGAATTGCCTTAAGAGTCTAGGCAGCTGGTAGATGAATTTCATTGAATGGAAGGGTTTCCTGTTGCCTAAACCCAGCCTTGAAGAACAGAGGGAGGAATACCCAAAAGGTTCTAAGAAGACAAGCTTAACAGATGCTTACCCTACTCAAAGGGGTCCTCTCCCTCTGGTGGTCATCAGGGAAACTGGACATGGGAGGAAATTTCAAACCACTACAGAAGGTGCCATGGAAAGGGGAAAGAAAAGAAAAAGTAGGTGAAGAACAAGCAGCTCAAGTTCTCCTCAACCTTCAAACTCCAAAGAAGAAGAGCTCGGCTGAACAATACATATTTCAGAGACGTTCTCACGTTCCAACTGTAACAGCAGGTCATGAAGACTCTACTTCTTTATATGCCGAGCTCGGATTATATGGCAGTGATACGGAGTCTGATGAAGAAAATGCCGTTCAGTCGGGTAGAAAGAAGTGGGATCAGATGAAGCCAGCTGGATCAGACCCTGGTGCACCAGATGAAGGCCAGGCTGGACCAAACCCTGATGATGTTGCTGAATCCCTACCGTTTCCAACTCCTTGTGTGCTCGCTGGACCAAACCTTGAACACTCAGATGTTGAGATCACTGATCCCTCTAGTCAACCACAACCTGAGCATATGGATGAAGGGTTTACGGCCACGGCATACCCTGATGTACAGGAGAATCTAAAGCTAACAGTTGCTGAACAGATGATACCAGAGGAACCTGTCAGCTCTACAGGGATGTTGTCTTCTCTACAACATCTAGCCAAAGACTTCAGCTTTGGTGATCAATTCCTGAATGACAACCCGTCTGAGGCCGATAATGAGAAGACAACAGCAGACACTGAGGCTGAATCAATGGTGTCCGTCACTATTCAGTAAGACACCTCTATCGTCCCTCCTATGACATCCCCGGTGATCGATCTCGTGTCTAGACCTGATTCACCCAATGTTCATTGGCCTCTACCAACCACCACAACCACAACTGCACCACTCCACACCACCAACAACAAACAACTTTTATACCACTCAACCTAACAATGTTTATCAGATTTCACATTCATTAAGCGCATGGGCGAACTCGAACAACACATAGCAAACTTAGTGGAGGAAAATCAAGCCCTAGAGACAAGGCTAGACAAGCAAGGAAACCGAATCCATAAGATGGAAACTCTGGACCTAACCAAAATGATCAAAGAGCAGACGGTGGAGTTTATTAATTCACAGGATATTGACCGAAAGATTAATGAAACGGTTAAGGAGGTGGTTATCTCATCAGTCAAGCATGCAATGAGAGCTCCTCTTCGTGCTCGCTTCAAGGATCTCCCTACGTCTGACATGAAGGAAATTATGCTCCAACGCATGTTGGAGGAGAACTATGACAAGGGACATATGCTTGAACACGAGAGAGCATTTGAAGACTGCAGGGCCAATCTCATCATGATTATGTCTTTTTTTCTGAGGCTTTGATGATGATAAGGCTCAGGAGGAAACTAAGAAGAAAGGTAAGCAAGATTCTCCAAAGCCTCCCCCTGGGTCGCCACCTTCACCACCACCTCCTCCTCCACCACCGTCAGGCGCATCAGGGGCTTCTATTTTTATTCTTTTAGTTTTTTTTTTTTTTTTTTATTTTTAATTTTTTTTTGTTTTTTTTTTTTTTTTTTTTATTTTTGTTTTTTTTTTTTATTTTTTTTTTTTTTCTATTTTTCTTTTTTTTTTTTTATTTTTTCCCCCCCATTTTTTTCTGTTGGGCACAACCGGAGCCTCCGACTCTGCCCAAGCTCCTCCTCCACCACCTCCGCCTTCATCCACTCATCAGGGAGATCAGTCAACAGGTACTACAGCCCCAAGTTCCTCAAAGACAGCTACTTCAGCTGAATACTCTACGTGGACAACGACAGACACCCAAATTAAGCCTTCAATCACACTAATTCCTGATGATCTCTACATGGATCATGAAACCACTGTAGTTGAACAAGCAGTCTCTAGTGATGATGAGGTCGGAATATCGTGATCTATTCCCATTGGTCAACTTGAGGCAGAGCTGGTGGAAACCTCTCACTGAAGACAGACCGGCCACTCCAGAACCTGCTTGGACTATTCCCTCATCTGATCTGTCTATGCCAACAAATAACTGGGCCTCTACTCTAAAGTCGACACATGCGCCTCCACAGGAGAACTCTCTACTTGCTCAAACCGGGGATATGGCGACATTTATGGACTGGTTTTGTAAACAACGAGGAATCTCTGAACTTACTCCCAAAGACCTGGAAGGCCCTGCATTCAAAATCGTCAAAGTGTTTCATCATGACGTGATTCATCTCCAATTCCAAATGGAAGAGTGCCACAAACTTCTTACCGATCAAGTGGATGATGCAATCCTCAGGTACAACGTCAACAAGCCTCTTCACTGAGAGGAAACCAGGGCTCAAGTAACATTCAAACGGGAATTCTTCTTCAACAAAGACCTGGAGTATCTACGATATGGTCGCAAGGTTCGCAGACCGGCCTTGTCAATCTCAAAGATGAAGGCGGCATATTATCCTGATGTCGGATTGGAACAACTGGTGACTGATCAGTTCTGGATTGCAGAGGAATGCAAGTATGACATTGCAGCTATCTATGGTATCTCTCATTGGTGGTTTCAAAGACAATGATTTACCATGGACCGATTCTATCATGAAGGAGACGACCGTTAGCGAGTAAGGACTCATATTGCATATCTTAAGTGTCGTCGATTCGAAGTCTTTCAATTGTATGGGTACAACTACATGAAGAAAATAGTCCTTCGTCGAGTTGATCTCAAAGAATACGTCATAGCAGAAAGGGACTTCAAACACATGTACCCCAGTGACTTTGAAGATCTGTACTTGTTAAATCTTCAAGGTCACTTGAACCCACCTATCGCCGAAGACAAAAGATTTCTATCTACCGCTGTCAACCTATGGGACAGAAACTTGGTTATTCAGACACGCGTAGACGACTTCCAGCTGGGATTGAGGTTACCAGGACAGCTAAACCTCACCAAACCTCGATGGGAAGCCACTGGATTTGAATTCAAGCATGACTACATAGTCATAGACTCTCCAAGGGCAGTTACATTCAGAGACAGATACGGGGTTCAGATGATCACATATACTGTCAGAATCACAAGGTTGATTGCTGACATTGAAGACAAGTTCCAGTATCATGGCACCCAGTGCAATGATGACGATGCAAAAACCCTCCCTAGCTACTCAAGATCCCTCAAAGGATTCTTGTTTCATTTCTCACGGAGATCAATACAATTCTATCGTCTCTTTCACTCTGAGTTAGATAATATTGAAAAGGTGGCAGTCTGCTCTAGCCTCTGACTACTAAAAACCAAAAATGCACTATTGAGTCTAGATCCTTGAGATCATCCAAAAGTCTCGTTAGGACACTTACTCCATAATGTGCTGTTTCTCACCACACTGTGGCAACAAGGTAAGATTTTTAGAGTCCTTCGCATTATCCTAGTGGTATTGCCATGAACATCCGGTGATACGAAAGTACTCACTGAAGATGGGAAATCCTTCTAGAGCTAACGTCAAAACAAGCTCTTGGTAGGTGACATGTGGAAATCCACAATGGAGTAAACTTGTGACGATGGAAAGAACGATGGTTGTGATTCCATGTAAATCAAACTTGTTCTAGGTCTGTGAATTGACGGGATCGTTTTGGAAAACCTTTCGATGTATCAACAATGATATTTGAGTCACATTTGACTTGTGTATATCTTCAAATACAAAGTATTTCTGATAAAATTTGATTTTGTACTATAAAACACTATCGACGTGTCACGAAAATACTTTCTCAAGTAACACGTCGATTGATTTTCAAATCAATTTCTCATCTTTAATCGGTAAGATAGTAACTAACCGATTCACTCTTATCGTGCTGTCTGCTTTGAGACGTTCCGATAAAGAGAACAGGCAAGTATGAGAAATTTTGTATGGTTAACACATCAGATGATCTGGAGTACTTATATTGGAAATCCTGTCAAGGAGATTCTTCTTAAGATGAATCCACCTGATCACAGGTCGGTCCTCACGGACCCGAAGGTTAATCCAACCAATCTTGGGCGAATGACAAAGCCATATTCGCCCACAAGCTTTATTGCTAACTGTTTTATTACAGGATCAAGCAAAGATGGAGATGGAGACACCTCGTTTCTGGTGATTGTCAATTCACCACCAATGCTCCTACACTTAATTTCTTTCCAAGTAAAGACATCATGACAATTGAAATGACCTACAACACAGCTTCCGCAACTCTGAGAAGTAGTTTCATGATCAAGAAAAGTGTGAGCATGCGGGTCCATAGGCACAAATCACATGAGGCAAATGTACTCAACCGGATGAATAATAGACTTAAGATTAACTTTATGATCTCAAAGAAAGCTCAAGATCGCAAAGCCTAAGGGAAAGTCTCAAAGTTCATTACTAATGTACAAAGGTATCAAAGATTGAAGAATCAAAGGACTTCGAGCTAGCTACAGACAGAAGGTCAATGAAGTAGAATGCTAGAATTCAGAATTGTATTTTCTGGGGTGACCTCCCTTAGGGGGAGATTGTTAGGATTATGAAAAAGTCTCGGTCACCCCCGTGTATCGTTTTAGTTATAGCATAGCTCGTAGTTAGAACGTAAGCGTTATGTTTTCTGGTATTGGCCGGGTCTTTTAACCAAGTGTAAGCCCATACCCGAAGCCCAATTAATTCTTACAAACTTGATTATATATACCTTCCCACCCATGGAAGGGGTTGTTGTTCACATTAAGCTTATACATTATCTTGCACTTTCTCTCTCTAGAAAGACCACTTTCTCTCTCTAAGATAAAGTAGCCAACCCATCATCTCTTGCTTGTGTTATGATATCATGTATACTACAATATGGGATAGATATTTGAGTTAATTTTATGTATTGGGTATAAAAGTGGGTATTTGTTGAAGCGTAGAAAAGTTTTGGTGCTTTCGGGTATGCCTAAACGTAATTTTATCGCGAAACGTAATCAATTTACGTAACCAATAAAAATAAAATAAACAAAGTTAATAATTATACTCAAAATAATTACTTAACACTTGCTTGATGTAAATATTTATTTGTTTGGTGTCCGTTTACGCTAAACGGTAATTTTTTTTAACTTACACTATTTAACTTAAATATTAAATTTAAAGCGGAACGGTACGAGAAAAAAATATTAGTGACATTTAATACGTCCATACATGATCAAAAATACGGATTGTTACAGTCCTTCCCCGTTGTTTTTAAAAAAAAAAAATGAGCCTTGTCCTCAAGGCTCAAGTTGCGACACTTGACGAAGGTACGGGTTCGGAGAAAAGATGCGGATATTTCTTCCGGAATTGGTCTTCATGTTCCCAGGTATACTTCTGCTCATTGCCCGACGAGTTCCTCATGCGAACTTTGGACTATGGGATTTCTCAGGTTTTAGCTTTTTCACATCCCTCTCAACAATCTCAATAGGCTCTTCGACAAAACGAAGATTTTCATCAATCTCTATCTCATCCAAAGGCACTTGAACATCCGACTCAGCCAAGCATTTCTTGAGGTTTGACACATGAAACGTGTCATGGACACAGCTTAGCTCCTAGGGTAACTTCAGCGGTAATGCCACGGGTCCAACATGCTCCTGATTTCAAACGGTACTGAAATATCGTGAGTGCTAGCTTTCCTTTCTACCAAATGTACCCCTCCCTTCATGGCGCTACTTTAAGTACACACTCGGTCTCCAAACTTCGAATTCAAAGGAGGCTTAGCCTTTTATCAGGCATAGCTTTTCTGGCGTCTCTAGCTCATCAATCTTTCCTTAATTTGAAACAATCTTTTCATTCGTTTCTTGCACATATTCTGGTCCAATAAGCAGATAGTCTCCAATCTTCAAGTCCTTATCACGGGGGATCACCATTTCGCCGTACTGTGCCTCAAATGGTGCACACTTAATGCTCGTGTGGAACTGTTTATTATAAGAAAACTCAAATCAAGGGAAGTTGAGTTATCCCAACAATGCCACAAATCCATAACACAAGCTCGAAGCATATCCTCCAATGGTCTTAATTAGTACGCTTACTCTGAACGTTCGGTTCGTAGGGTGGTTAAGACCTTACTCTGTCTGTCTACAGACCCAAGCTTCTGAAAAGATTGCCAGAAGTGTGACGTAAATCGACAATCACTGTCTGAAATGATTGATACCGGCATACCATGTCTCATACAATCTCTGATTGGTATAATCTTTGCTAATTTCTCCGTTTTGTAGTTTCGAATAGGTAAGAATGTGAGCCTACCTTGGTCAATCTATCCCACACGACCCAAATATATCATGCCCATGACTACTTTTAGGCAAACTTTGTGACAAAGTCCATCGTTATCTTTTCCCATTTCCACTCAGGAATTTCTGGTTGTTGAAGAAATCCTGAGGGTTTCTGATGTTTGGCTTTAATCTTAGAGCACATAAGACATCTGCTAACGCACTCAGCAATGTCTCTCTTCATAACAGGCACAATACAAGTCTCTCAGGATCAAAGTAATATCTTATCGCACCCGGATGTTACTGAATCTCAGAAGTTATGTTGAGCTTCATCCATGATCAATTTCCTTACACCACCAACTGATGGAATCCAGATACGATCAAAGAAGTAAATTTCACCATCATCTCGTTGCTCAAAGTGTGTTTCTAATCCTCTTAGCCATTCAGTTGGGGCTTTGAGATCCTTGGAAGCTTCGCTCTGTGCTTCCAAAATCTTAGTCTTAAGTCCAGAATGAATAGTAATACTCATAGCACGTACTCGTCTTGGCTTGAGTCTTTCTTTTCTGCTCAAGGCATCTGCCACCACGTTCGCCTTGCCCGGGTGGTATTTGATCTCACACTCGTAGTTATTGAATAGCTTGATCCACTGCCTTTGGCGCATATTTAAATCTTTCTGGTCAAATATGTACTGGAGACTCTTGTGGTTAGTGTAGATAACACTTTTCGTCCCATAAAGATAATGTCTCCAGATTTTAAGAGCGAACACCACCGCACCTAATTCCAGGTCATGGGTGGTATAATTTTTCTCATGCTTCTTCAACTGTCTTGACGCATATGCTATCACTTTGCCCCGCTGCATCAGCACGCTCCCAAAACCTTGTTTTGATGCATCACAATAGACCACAAAGTCGTCGGGTCCATCGGGGAGTGCTAACACAGGAGCATTGCATAGTTTCTCCTTCAGAATTTGGAAAGCTTCATCTTGCTTATCGCCCCACACATAAGCCTTATTCTTTTGAGTCAACAGGGTGAGGGGCTTGGCGATCTTAGAGAAATTCTCAATAAATCTCGGTTATGTTATACCTGCCAATCTATAAATGAAGGATTTTCTGTTGTTAACTCAGGGTCATCAGGTTCTGGATCCGACTTTCTTTAACTTGCTAGGATCCACGATGGATCTCACTGGTTGACGATGTTTCTAGGAACTTGTATTCTTGTACACAAATTTCGCACTTTAAAAATTTGGGGTTACACATTCTCCTTCTGAGTAAGTCTAAAATCGTCTTAGGTGGACTTTCATGTTCTTCTTGCTGACTTGGAAGTAGATTAGATGTCGTCAATGAACTCAATTACAAAATTTGTCCAAATAAGGCCTTAGCAGACGCGGGTTTCATTAAGTCCATAAATATTGCTAGCGCGTTCGTCAGCCCAAATGGCATGACTGTGAACTCAAAGTGCCCTTATCGAGTTCTAAACGCGGTCTTCTGTATATCTTCCACTCGGACTCTCAACTGATGATATCCTCATTGCGAAGATCATCTTGAGAAAATAGCACGCACCTGGTAATTGGTTCAAACAAGTCATCAATTTTAGGGACAGTGGGTAACGGTTCTTTATAGTCAACTTGTTTAGTTCCCTGTAGTCAATACACATTCTCATAGAACCATATTTCTTCTTGACAAAGAGTACAGGTGCTCCCCATGGTGAGTGACTTGGTCAAATAAAACCCTTCTCTTGAAGTTCTTTAAGCTGGTTTGACAATTCTAACATTTCTGAAGGGCTATAACCGGTATGGAGATCTACAAATGGCGATGACGCTTGAATCAGATCAATGCGAAAATTCTTCTCTCGCCACAAGAGGTAACCTAATCAGATCGTCTGGAAATACCTCAGGGAAGTCTCAGACAACACGTATGTTATCAAGCTTTTTCTCATCAGCCTTGATACATGCAAGTGAACGAAGATCCTTTTCTGGTCTCTCGCCTTAAACTTCAAGAATCTTGCCATTTCAGAAGAGGAATACGGACAATCTTCTCATAACAATCGATGAGAGCTCGGTGGTATGCCAACCAATCCATTCCAATGATAACATTCAAAAATCTTTCCTAGACTGGGTGGCATCAAGTCTATGTTATTTGACTCATGATCTAACAAGACTAAGGTGCAACTACGTAAAATGGTATTGGTGCTAACGACTTTTCCGTCTGCTAACTCTACTTCGTAGCTAGTGTTTAGAGTGGCAGGGGAAATATTAATAAAATGTGTAACATAGAAGATACAAAACTCTTCTCAGCACTCGAATCAAAGAGAATACAAGCGTAGTGATCATTAAGAAGGAACGTACCCGTGACCACATTCAGATTCTGCTATGGATTTTCAATCACCACGTAAGCTCTCCCACGAGCTCCATCATTCTGCTGGTTCCCTGCTTTCAGACACTTGTCCTTGAAATGTCCTTTCTCACCACACCTGAAACATGTCACATTCTGCAGGAAGTCATTACCTGCACCCTGAAGCCTAACTCTACAATCCTTCTCCAGGTGACCTATTTTTTGACATCTCTGGCACTTTGGAGGACATCGTCCATGATGGTGTAAGTTGCACCAATTACATTTTGGTAAGTTTCCAACATAGATTTTTCCTTCAGCTGGGGCTACAGCATATGCCCTGACAGTTTCTTGTCTCCTGTTTTGTTGCTGGTGATGATTGTTGTTTCGGTTGCGGTTATTGTTGTAGTTATGGTTGTTGTTGTAGTTATGGTTATTGTTGTTGTTGTTTCTCTGGTTGTCTTCCCATTTCCTTTTATTGATTTCCCCAATTCTTGTAGCCTTACCCTGAACCAATTGCTCGACCAGTTCACGGGCCATGTTGATTGCATCATGCAGAGTCGCAGGCTTTGAAGAAGTGATGTTTCCTTTGATTCTTTCAGGAAACCCACGAACATACCTTTTAATCTTCTTCTTTTTAGTAGGCACCAATTCATGACACATCAAGGCCAGTTCGTGGAAATGATTGTTGTAAGCTTCAATATCATCTCCTTTCAAAGTCAGAGTCCAAAGCTCTTGTTCCATCCTTTGGATTTCAGTTGTTGGACAGTATTCAGTTGTCATCATAGCTTTCATGTTACTCCAGGGGAGTGATTAGCATTAGCAAGTCCCAAAGTCTGAACATTTCCGTTCCACCATGTTAGAGCACGACCCTCAAACGTGCACATAGCAAACTTTACTTTGTCATCTTCAGCACATTTGCAAATTTCAAACACTTGCTCCATCTTTTCGAACCACCGTTTCAGTCCGACTACACCTTCAGTCCCCTTGAAAAAGTGAGGCTTGACATTCATAAATGTCTTATACGAACATCCATGCATCTCTGGTACAATAGTTCCTCTAGTATTTGTTGATCCGGATCCACCAGTATTGTTTGAGTCAGCTCTAGTCTTTTCATATTTTTCAATGGCTTTGGCCACACGCTTTTCCACTATCTTCCTAACAGATTTCTTCTTAAATCTCCTGGGCGGCATGATTCTGGCAACACAAGTACACAATTCGTTGAGAATTTGTAAAGGTATGCAGAGTCATGGCACATGGTAAATAATGGAGAATGATATAAATAATCATAAATTAATCAGGATAGTCGATATTTATATAATTGATCGATAGAAATAGATATTGATATGTCAAAAGATAGACGTAAGAGATCGAATTTAAACCAAGTATTATATATATAAGATTATATATAATGCAATAATGACAATCGGAAAAGTAAGTAAGGATCAGGGAATACGCGCGCGTGGATATCGGATAGCGATGAAGGATTCTGTATTTAAAAATGAAAGAAAAGAAAACCTTTAAACTTTGTGGTTATAGACTAGGTTTTGAAAATGACCCAGTTCCCTATAACCTTGGCTCTGGTACCATCTGTAACACCCCCAAAATCAGGTAGCAGCGGAATGGTAACATTGGGGTGCTACGTCAAAGTACAACAATCAAGATATAGGAAACGACCTTACGCATTTATTAATATTGCCCCGGCCACCTCTAAACCTACGTACGAAGTTAGAATTTAGCAGACGGAAAAGTCGTTAGTACAATACCATTTTACGTAGGGTTGCACCCTATCCTTGTTAAATCACGTGTTCAAATAGACTTGTTGCCAACCCGGCTAGGAAGTTTTGATGTTATTATTGGAATGGATTGGTTGGCATACCACCGAGCTCTCATCGATTGTTATGAGAAGATTGTTCTTTATTCCTCTTCTGAATGCAAGGATTCTTGAAGTTCAAGGCGAGAGGTCGGAAAAGGATCTTGGTTCACTTGCATGTATCAAGGCTGATGAGAAAAAGCTTGATGACATACGTGTTGTCCGAGACTTCCCTGAGGTATTTCCAGATGATCTGTTAGGTTTACCTCTTGTGCGAGAGATAGAGTTTCGCATTGATTTGATTCCAAGCGCATCGCCAGTTGTTAGATCTCCATACCGGTTAGCCCCTTCAGAAATGTTAGAATTATCGAACCAGCTTAAAGAACTTCAAGAGAAGGGTTTTATTCGACCAAGTCACTCACCATGGGGAGCACCCATGCTCTTTGTCAAGAAGAAAGACGGTTCGCTGAGAAAGTGAATTGGACTACACAAAGGAACTTACAAGTTGACTATACAGACCGTTACCCTCTCCCAGGATTGACGGTACTTGTTTGACAATTACAGGTGGGGTTTGTTTCTCGAAGATAGATCTTCGCTCAGGATATCATCAGTTGAGAGTCCGAGAGGAAGATATACCGAAGACCGCGTTTAGAACCCGATATGGGCACTTTGAGTTCACAGTCATGCCATTTGGACTGACGAACGCACCAGCAATATTTATGGACTTAATGAACCGCGTTTGCAAGCCGTATTTAGACAAATTTGTAATTGTGTTCATTGACGACATCTTAATCTACTCAAAGTCAGAAGAAGAACATGAAGTCCACCTGAAGACGATTTTAGACTTACTCCAGAAGGAGAAGTTGTACGCCAAATTTTCAAAGTGCGAATTTTGGTTACAAGAAGTACAGTTCCTAGGACATGTGGTCAACCGTGACGGTATCCACGTGGATCCTAGCAAGGTTGAGTCGGTCAAGAACTGGAAGACCCCTGAATCGTCAACTGAAATTCGTTCATTTCTAGGATTGGCGGGTTACTACCGAAGGTTTATTGAGGAATTTCTCCTATGATGCAAAGCCCTTACCTGTTGACTCAAAAGAATAAGACTTATGTGTGGGGCGATAAGCAAGATGAAGCTTTCCAAATTCTAAAGGAGAAACTATGCCCATTGCTCTTGTGGTTAGCACTCCCGATGGACCGACGCTTTGTGGTAATTGTGAGCATCAAAACAAAGTTTTAGGTGCGGTGCTGAATGCAAGGGGCTAGGTGATGCATATGCGTACAAATAGCTGAAGAAGCTGAGACATATTTATACCACCCACGACCTGGGAACTTTGGGTGCGGTGGTGTTCGCTCTTAAAATCTGGGAGGACCATTATCTTTATGGGGACGAAAAAGTGTTATCTACACTGACCCCCCAGAGTCTTCAGTACATATTTGACCAGAAGGATTAGAATATAGCGCCAAAGGCGGTGGATCGAGTACTCAGTTGGCTACTACGAGCGTGAGATCATATAAAGCTCGGGCAAGGCGAACGTTGGTTTGCAGATGCCTATGAGCAGAAAGAAAGACTCAAGTCAGACGAGTACGTGCTCTGAGTATTACTAATTCATTCTGGACTTAAGACTAAGATTTGGGGAAGCATAGAGCGAAGCTTCCAAGGAAATCTCAAGCCCCAACTGAATGCTAAGAGGATTAGAAAAACCACAACTTTGAGCAACGTGATGATGGTGGGAAATTTACTTCTTGGTTTCGTATCTGAATTCCATCAGTTGGTGGTATAAGGAACTTATCATGGATGAAGCGCATACTTCTAGATATTCAGGTACATCCGGGTGGGATTAAGATTAGTATGATCTGAGAGATTTGTATTGGTGGCCTGGTATGAAGAGAACATTGCTGAGTATGTTAGCAGAGCGCATCTTACGTTGTTCTAAGATTAAAGCTGAACATCAGAAACCCTTAGGATTTCTTCAGCAACTAGAAATTCCTGAGTGGAAATGGGAAAAGATAACATGGACTTGATCACAAAGTTGATAAAAGTCAGCTGGGACATGATACGATTTGGGTCGTTGTTGATAGATAGACCAAGTCGGTCACTTTTCCTTACAATACGTGGAAGACTACATGGGACGGAGAAATTAGCAAAGATTTATACCAATGAGATTGTAGCGAGACATGGTGTGCCGGTATCAATCATTTCAGGACGGTGATGGGTGGAGTCCGTCACACTTATGGCAAGCTTTTCAAGAAGCATTGGGTACAAGACTAGACATGAGTACGGCTTACCACCCTCAGACCGACGGTCAGAGTGAGCGTACTATTCAGACGCTGGAGGATATGCTTCGAGCTTGTGTTATGGATTTTGGTGGCAGTTGGGATACTCATCTTCCATTGATTGAGTTTTCTTATAATAACAGTTACCAACACAACGCATTAGTGTGCACATTCGAGGCTCTGTACGGGCAAAAATGTAGATCCCCCGTGATATGGACTGAAGTGGGAGAAAGTCAGCTTATTGGACCAGAAATTGTGCAAGAAACGACAGAAAAGATTGTTCAAATTAGGGAAAGATTGAAAACGGCTAGGAGTCGCCAGAAAAGCTATGCTGATAAGAGGCGTAAACCTCTTGAATTCCAAGTTGGAGACCGAGTGTTACTTAAGGTATCTCCATGGAAGGGGAGTGTACGAGTTGGTAAGAAAGGAAAGCTTGCACCGCACGATATGTGGGACCATTGAAATCGTAGAGCATGTTGGACGGTGGGCTTATCAGCTGAAGTTATCCCAGGAAGCTAGCTGTGTTCACGCATGTTTCATGTGTCAAACTCAAGAATGTGTTAGCTGAGCCAGATGTTTAAGTACCTTTGGAGTGTGATCGAGATTGATGAAAATCTGCGATTTGTCGAAGAGCCTATTGAGATCATAGAGCGGGATGTGAAGAAGCTAAAGCGGAGAAGAATCCCATTAGTCAAAGTTCGTTGGAACTCTCGACAAGGAGCTGAGTATACCTGGGAGCGTGAGGACCAATTTCAAAAGAAGCATCCGCATCTTTTCTCCAAACCCGTACCTTCCTCAAGTGCTGCAACTTGATCCTTGAGGACAAGGCTCTTCTAACCTGAGGAGACTATAACATTCCGTATTTTCAGGTCATTTACGACGTCATCTATTTTGCTAATCATTTTTTTCTCTCTCGTACGCATTTACTTTTAATTTTAATAGTTAAGTTAAATCGCGTAAATTAAGAATCACCAATCAATGTAAACGGGCACCAAACAAATTTAAGTTTACGTCAAGAAATCATTATATTATTATTACTAAATTAATAATTTACTTATTATGTTTTATTTTTATCGGTTACGTAAAATATTACGTTTCGCGCTAAATTACGTTTAAGCATTCCCGGAACCACCAAAACTTTTCTACGCTTCAACAAATACCCACATTTATACCCAATATATAAAAGTTACAAAAATATATCATATATAGAAATAGGTGCGAAATTATTGCAATTAATACAAGGTTTTTATAAGAAAAATTCTTACACTTGGTCTAATGTACTTCAACTATGCCATTAATTTACTAGCCTTTTTGTTACTTTGACTAAAAACACAAAAACTTGAATCCTTGAAACCCTCCTTATGTCCCTTTGAATGTTTTACTAGCTTTTGACCATTGACCCTTCTTGAGAAAGTTTTGACCAATACTTATCCTATATATACATGTATACTAGTGATTCAAGCATAAAACACTTAGTAAAAATCAAACACACTCTCCCTTTTTGCTCCTTTCATGCCACGGCTCAACCCCCCCTATAAACAATCCATACAAAATTTTATACAACCTATACACATCTACACACATCCATCCTAAGATATTCTAAGGTGTTTCCAAGCATTGGATTACCTTTTTCAAGTATTAATCAAGAAAAGTGAAACTAGGGTTTTCATTGTACAAGCTTTGGATTTCTATCTAAACAAGGGTTTAGATTACTTTGTTCATCATCATCATACATCATAAGGTCTACTAGAACCCTTTATGTTCTTATAGTTTTCATTTCTATGCATATGTTATTTCTATTTTAGTTAAATCACCATTTAAGATTTTTAACATGTAAATGGAATTATTACTTGCAATGGTCATTTTGTACACTAATATACATGTTGTGTTATTACTAATATCATGTTAATAAAGATGAGAAAATATTGTACCATGTTATTTTGATGTAAAAATGATTAACTACAAATTAGGGATTATAAAAGTTTCTTAATATGTTTCAAGTTAAAGAAATACATATGACAAGTTAAGGTTAATTATGGACTTATGTTAATGTTGTATGATTATTAATATAAGAATATAAATGATAAGAAACTTGTCAAACGGATAAATAACGAAAAAGTTACGTTAAAAACGAGTTATACGTTAATTAAACGGAGTTTATAAAATAAATTTTATAAAAATTATGTCAAACAGCAAGTTGGGTAATTTTATCAAATAAAACACATTTTTAGGATTCTAAAATGATAAGAATCATGATTTTTTGATTTATAACGAATAAGTTATGAATTTCGCGGGTTTTCGGTAATTAAAAGTTTATAAAAATAATTTTATAAACTATGAACAGTAAAAACACTATTCATGACAGAAAGTTATATTTTTGTAAACCTCATAAAATTATAGAACTTTCAATTACGAGATCGTGCTCGAAAGAATCGTTAAAAACGGAGCTATAACGAATAAAATACGACGTTTACGGGTTTTACGATAACTAAAACTATAAAAATAAATTTATAACTGATGTGAACAGTAAAAGTACTGTTCACCAGAGGGTCAAAAATAGGAAAATATCAAATTATGATAACTCGTCCTAATACGAAAGCGTGGGCATAAGAAACGTCAAAATCGGGCTTAAAACGCGAAAGTTACGCCAGTTTTACTACAACGGGAAATATAAACGTTTTAACTTATTAAACACAATTTTTCTAAAACAATTAGATGGTGATTGAGCTATATAGAGTTATATGTGGTATTAGTGTCAAAGTACTATATTACTAGGGAGTTTCATAATGATGAGGCCTCTTCGGGGTGGCGTATCGACGAGTTGTTGGATTTACGATTTAAAGTGTCCTAGCTCCTCATACGTTCACTACACGACCTCTTAATTATGATAGCCCGAACGATAGTATGATGAGCTATACGACCTATAAATAATCAAAGTGTTTAGTACTTATACGACCTATATTGGATTAGGTTGCCTTCGGATTCCTTCGTGACGCATTTTCTATTTTGAATACTTGTTGATTTCCATTCACTCAAGGTGAGTTCATAGCCCCACCTTTTCTCTTTTAATGTTTTTCATAAACTGTTTTTGGGGTGAGAATACGTGCTCGTTTTACTACATAAACTTATTGATTTCTATACGTAAACGTTACCTGACTATTTTTACTAAAGCTTGATTTGTTTACTACATGATTTGAGATCGTTGAATACCTATATTTGAAACTGTGAATTTTGGACTTGATTGTTTTACTATGGACACAAGTGTTTTAAACAGTATGCTATCCAGATTGTTGCCTGAATATTATTGCATAAGTTACCACACTGCCATCTAAGTCCCCTTTCAATCATGAACCGTTAGTTGCTAATGTAGTGAGCGCAAGTGTTGTGGATAGATCTATCGGGACTGACAATCCTCACCTTTACTTGGGTCACTAGTTTGATCGGGTGCATTTAACATTGAGAGGTGTTAGGGTGTTGGCAAGCATCCTATTTTCTGACTGGGGCACAAATCTAGTTAAGGCTTCGGTGTCATGAGCTTAGTGCAATAATAAATGTTTTGGACTTCTGAATGTGTTTCAAAGTCTACTATTACTTCGATCTTGTGGTCCACCCTTTTTACTAATAAACCTATGATTTCACTCAACCTTTGTGTTGACTTTTAGCATGTAATTTCAGGTCCTATAGTATGAAGATTGGACGGGAGCCGTGACGGATATCAATGAAGACGGATTCTGTATTTTATCTAAAGTTTATGCAACTTTTATTATCTTTAAAAACTTAAGTCATCTTTTGGTATTATGAAGCTTTTGTTTAATTAAGAAGGTTTATGACCTTTAAAACTTATGGGACCTAATGTATGAACTCTGATATTTTGCTATGGCATCAAATGAAATCTTGTCTTAAACGTCCATTTATGGTCGTTTCCTATATCTTGATTGTTGTACTTTGAAGTAGCACCCCATTGTTACCATTCCGCTGCTACCTGATTTTGGGGGTGTTACAAGCTGAGCACCGGGAAGACGCTCCCTAAAGGAGGGGAGAATGTAACAACCCGAGTTTCAGGTCAACGTTTATCTATGATAGTTATTTTACTACATAATTGATTTTAGTCGTTAATGCTACATGAGGTTTGGTAAAAAATTCCATTATTTGGGAAATTTCAAGCCGTGATTGAGTTTCTATTTGTTTTTAGCGTCCGAGAAAGTTAGAAAAATTTACATTGTCGCTCCGAGAGCGTGATTATTTTATTTTTGTATTTTATGGCTTATCCCCGTGTTTTTGTAAAAAGCGTGTCAAGAATCGAATTTTATGTGATTTAACATTTTATTAAATGTTTTAGACTAAATTTAGCAGGACGAAATAAAATTATGAGTAAATTGCAAAAATCGTCCCTAAGGTTTTGCCAAATTGCATGTTTCGTCCCAAATAGTTTGAAAGTGCATAGATAGTCCCTAAGGTTTTGCCAAATTGCATGTTTCGTCCCTAAGGCTTTTGCCAAATTGCATGTTTCATCCCTAAGGTTTTGCCAAATTGCATGCTCCAGGGACGATTTTTTGCAAAATAGTTTGATTTTGGGACTATCTATGCACTTTCAAACTATTTGGGACGAAACATGCAATTTGACAAAACCTTAGGGACGATTTTTGCAATTTACTCTAAAAATAAATATATAACTGTTATGAACAGTAAAATCACTATTCATCATAAAACTCAAATTTTGAAAATGTTATATTTTGATAACTCGTCTTAATACGAAGGCGTGGACGTAAGAAACGCAACTTATTTTCTCTTCACAACCAAGAATCTACTATGATCACACAAATATAACACTACTTACTATGATTACTACGATCTAACTATACTTTCAATGATCACCACAATCTAACTATTATACACAACTACAATACACACATTCACAATATACACAAATGATTTACAAGATCTAACACAATTAATTAATACCAACTATATATAAACTCTTTTGACTTGATGATAAGAAGTATTCTTCTCTTGCACTTGAGGAATTAAGCTTGGATCACTTAGAAACAAAGCTTTATGATTAAATGATCAAAGGATTGTAGGAGAGTATAAACTGATTTAGAACTGAAAGAAAGTGTGTGCAAAAGGTGAAAAAATTAGTGGGGAATAGTCCAGTATTTATAGGCAAACTGGGAGAATCTTTTTTTTTGCCGGTCCCTTTATTAGGGTGCCGGTCCCCTTAATAATTAAGAGGACCGTCTTTATAATTAAGGGGGCCGCCCAGCCTGGACGCTTCATTTTTTGTCTTTTCTGGGGGAGGTGTTTTCTGGAACATTTCTAGCCGTTTTTAGGTAGAAAATTTGAATTCAAAATATTTATTTTGAATAAAACATTTCTTTTAAATCTAAAAATGTTTTGTAAAAGTTATAAAAATGTTTGTGACATTTTTATAAAAAATGTGAGGTTGAATAAAAATTCATTTGATGATAAAATGCATTAAGCGTTTATTTATTCATACCTTTAAGTGATTAAATTTTCAAAATGAAAATTTACTACTAATTACTTGTTTACGAATAATTTTCCATTAATCGTTTTTACATTTTGTGATTATCAAAACGTAAAAAGATCGAAAAATATTAATAACGTTTTTAGGCATTACTTCTATCAGCAGTGTGTATTTGTGTGAATTTGATATCTTCCTTTATATCTAGGCAACAAATGAACTCAACAAATCGTCAAGCCCAATATTTCACGATGAAGAACTGTATCTTAATAGCTCTACATTCAAATCAGTTGATGATTTACTAAAGAACGTATGATCGAGCGTTTATTATGCTAAAGGATATGGGCTCTCAATTCGTGATTCGAAAGAAGACGAGTATGTCACGTAGTAGTGTGACCTAAGTGGTTGATACCGAGATGCATAATTGCTCTATTGGAGAAAAACGAAAACCGAGCACATCTTTTTTGATCGAATGCCCCTTCCAAGTTAAAGTTTCAAAGATACTTTGTTGGATGATTGCTTCTGTGTGGTCAAGATCACAACTGTTGCATTTGTTTAAATTCTTGTGTTCGGAATTGTATCATTTATGTGTACATAACCATGTAACTGAGTTATTCCTACATGAGTTATTTTTTGCAGTTTATTATTTAAATGTTTGAATATATGAATCTATAACCTATATAAAATACGATTTTGAAAAACTAATCTTGACCCAAATAATCTAGAGAATGACACGTGTAAAAAAAAAAATAATTAACGGCTGAAAACATATAACAAAACCCTCCCATTAATTAACGAAAATCATTAATGCAGAACTCTTAACTGAAAATCGTTAATGTTAAAAAATATAAGAAAGTTTGAACAACATTAATGTTGAAAGAATTAAAACGAAACTCTTTTTGACACATACCTGTCTTCACCATCTCATTAATTGAATCAACGAGGTAATTACATAAATTCTTAACCGAAAATCATTAATGTACAAAATTATAGGAACTTTTTTGAAAAACATTAATGTTCAAACATAAAACCGAAAATCTTTTTGACATATTTTTCAAACATTCCTTTTTTATAATCAGTTTTAATGACAAAATCCTTTCCAAAGTTATCTATTAAATTTGAACTAATTCAAATCAATGTCAAACCCTACTGCATTGAGTATAAATACCAGGCAGACACACACAATTACACTCACATTTGTCCATCTTCATCGCTTCTCCAAATATCTGTACACAGCCCCCGTAAAGATTTGAATTTTTCAACGTCATGGATGTTTGAGTTTTATTGTTATTTTTGTCATATCGGAAACATTAATGTTATTTTTGTCATAACAATCTATAACTATGTTTTATCAGATTGTTTCTTTGCTAAATAAATGTTTCACAATATAATCTTATAGCATATCTTGCTAATTACATTTATTTTGTGAACATTATATCAACCATAACTTATGTAAATTATAGCCAATAGTTCAAACAATAAAACACAATAGCCAACAAGTATCAAAATGCAAATGTTTTTTCTAATAATACCTTAAAACTCGCCGCCCATCGGGCGGGCTTTGAATCTAGTTGTTTATATATTGTAGTTAGTCGTCCAGGTTATGATCCCAAACTTGAACTTACTTGAGGTTGTGGCATTAAGATTTCATGTTGTGTACTTGTGTGTGCAACGATATGCATACTTAGCTTGCACATTCATGACAAGGAGTTCCTATGATATAAGCTTTTTGTTACTTATATCCATATAAGTTTTTTTTCTTGTGTAAAAAGGAATATCCATATAAGTGATGCCATAATAAGATGCATACACAATTAATTTACATTTTTCTAAAGTCATATCGTCTTCTATGATCTTGTGTTAACAACAACTTTGCCTTGATGTGTTCTGAGGTATGGGTTGGATATTCTTCTAATGTTGGTATCTAAGCATATATTGGTGTTTATTTTTATTTATTAATCTCATGAAATGAATTGACATCACATATGTATGTATTGAGCCATTTTTCTAATTTACGAAGATCGCAACGTACACAATTGAGGACGTCGTTTAGATAAGAGCCCATTAGGAAAAGTTTGACGGGAAGGAACAAGTTTGGTGGAAGTCTTAAGAAAAAGTCAAATAATGACTAAAACATAGAGGGCATAATGGTATATTTACTATTGTATTAATATGTATGAATCAAATTGATATGTGTACATATCATTAATTCCCATAAAAAAAACCCAAATTTTGAAAAACCTAATTTTTCAAAAGATCAATTTTCAACAAAGAGGGGGTTTGCCCGCGCTCCGCTGCGGGGCGTTTGCAACCCCCTCTCCGCTGTGAGACATTTAGCAAATAAATACTGCAAAGTGGAATTATATTTCATGACAATTCATCTGTACAACTGTACGAATGTAACTTAAATTATGTTTACATACAACCAAAGGTAAGCATTACTAATACAATTTCATTTTATTTATTGCAGTTAACCGAGTTTCAGATGTTTCTGGTCCATCAAAGTCAGAAGTTTTTTTCTATGGCCGTAACCTTCTCCCAAAAGTCAAAGAGTACATGTTATAAAAGAAATCACGAACATAGATATTAGACTAATTTGTTACTTAGAGGCTCCATAAAAGAAAACGGTTTATTAATTATCATATATTTCATATATAAGCTTAAACAAACACCCCCTATACAAAGTAATTGTGGAGCGTTTCATCTATTCGACTACTTTTCATCGTAACAAACTTAATCTCCTTACATTTCACGAACCTCGTCAGCAACCCCAAACAACCTCAGAACTGTTAGCCTGTTGTATCAAAATCACATAATCTGCAAGTGAGATGAAAAATGAAGAATTAGTGCTCAAGTACTCGACTGCGGAAACTTGACAAACGTGCTTGTTTTACCTCAATATAAGCATATAAGCTGAAGGAAAAAAGCAGATAAAATAAGCAATCCCAAACACCCCGTAAACATATGACAATTTGATTTAATAGTTCAAGAATCTACATTTGTATCTCTTGCGACATAAAAAATCATAAAGAAGCCTTATATAACATCTGACAGAAGGGTATCAGCAACCAATTCATAAAAAATCATTCGGCATACAACTATGATGCTCTAGGTACAATCACAATAGCGCGACCAGGAGAACATCTTCTAATTTGTCATAGATTAAAGTCATGTTCTTATAAAAAAATTTGTGTTTTAACACGTATACGGGTCAATAAATAAATGAAGCCGGATATTGCATTAAATGGCAGCGGGCCGAACGTGTTTTGGATCGGGTATAAACCGGGACATGAGAGTAGCGGGTCGGACTGGGTAAAATTAAATATATTAAAATTAAAATATTAGGCAAGCGGCCCAATGATTGTATATATTTAAAATACCAAAAAGGTGGTGATTTTACCTAATCAAACCAATAATACCATATTCTTAGCTTTTAACAATGTTAAAGCAACTATAGTTGTCATTTTCACAATCTAGAAAAGCTCTGAATAATAGTAAAGAGGGTTGTATATGATATTCTAGACACTTGAAGAACATACCATAATGTGCATTAGGTTTTGAGCTTATTAGCTACCGACCACATCGCCAACCCAGTTCCAGCAACAATCGGACACCTCATCATCAACAGAATGAAGATATAAGAAGATGTCATACAATAATAAATGAAATTATTTTTATTAAACAGAGACAAACCGATGGGAATTCTGGCCCGAACAAATAGTTCATCAAGAGCACGTCCAGGTATAGCTTATAGCTGATGCCTGATGGCCTGCAATATATCAAAATGGCATTAAAAACTCTGCCATAAAGCTTTAGAGGATCTGAGGCCAAACAAATCATGTGAGATCGATGTTTAGTTTTACTAAAGCTGAATACAACTAACAGGTGATAACTAAGTGGCTGATTGGTCTTTTTATCCGTTCTAAAGACTACAAATTAATGTTCAGTCTACTAATAATTACTTGCAACCTACTTATTCATCATGGCAAAAAGGAAATGGGTCAAAAGTCACAGAAAGTGTATTTTAATGCAAAGAACATACTAAACCGCCTTAATCAAATGGACCATGGTATACTCAAGTATTTGCAGCAACACCTGAGTTGTTCTAATAATACATCTGGTCATTATTTTAATAATAGTTTCGCAATTATGATGAATATATTAGTTATTTACAGTGATGAAAACAGTTGCACAAATATACTATTTGTGGGTCAACCAAGCCTAACCCAACTTGTTTTGAGCCGTCTTAAAACTAAACTAACATAACCATTTGACTAATCAGCCACTTTAGGCATGGATTTTAAAGATGTCATAAGTGTTAGGAGTCAACTTACTATTTTACGAATACAAATTTGCTAATCCAATTTATTACATTGATTGTTTACAAACTATAAAGAGATAGGCCAAAAAAGTGCTTTGAGTCAACCCGAACGATCTGAGAGTACATAAATGTAGGGGTCACAAAACGGGCGGGCTGGATAAAAGTTATCAATAGGCTGAATCAAGACGGAGTAGGTCACAAACTCTCTTATTAAGTTACAAAAATTTATGTTACCAATGCTTGAAAGTGATTAAAAAAACTTTATTATTTTCAGTAAGTAAGAAGTAATTTACACACTTTATGCATTTTGGGACATTGAACTCGTTTAGTCGTGTCACACATTTGACATATTTGTGACCCATTTGACACATTAAACATCAAACACACCCCAACTTCTATATAAACATGTTCTAATTGCCACTACTAAAGATTCACACATTTTAGAGGGAAAAACATATCGTCATGATCTTCACCGCCTCTATCCGAAAATGTAAAAAGATCAATCCTAGTGAAAGTCGTTTGGGTCCCAAAACTTTGGATTTTATGACTTTGCAGATTTCTTCCACATTTGCTGTTAAAGATAATTTTAATATTATAAAAACACCAAATATAATAAAGAAAATAAAGTAAACAAAGTGGAAATCATACCTCAGCCATATCAGAAGTGATGACTTCTCGAATGGGTTCGGCAGTATCACCAATTCCAACACTTACCACTTTCGCAGCAGGATATTTCAATGTGATTCAGCATATAAAAAAGATGAGTGTTCTCTCGTTTTATACCATGTATCACGTTAACATTCAATATAATTAAAATCATATATTACCTAAAAAATCAAGAATTGCAAACACGTTTCACGATACCCAAGAACTAAGTAATATAATTATGATAAGATGTAAAGGAGATGTTCACCTGCACTATGACCAGAAGTACAACCCTCTGTATTGACAAATGCAACTACAGGTGGTAATCGATTTGAACTTCCAGCAGAGGTAATTCTTCCCATCGCAGGAGGCCGTCGAAATCTTCTTGAGGTACCTGCTACATATGTTGGTGGCCTTGCTTGAGAGCTTTAACGTGTTCTTTTGCGCTGGTCTAAAACCGAATGAGCATTAAAATATGATGGACATAAGGATACCACGACATAAATTGGAGAGGAATGTGAAAGTTATGTGTCCCTCCATAAGGTGCAGTTCTGGATGCAAACTCAAATTCATTTCCTTTAACCACTCACAGCCTTGGTTTACCACAGACCGCAGCCGTTAACACTCTATCCCTACCGTCGGTGTAGCAAACAAATATTAACGGTTTCATTTTTGCACACTTTTCCCTCAAAGCATCCATCAGGAACATTAAACCTGTTAGAGCAAAAGTACTTTGATCAGTTTCATAGACATTATAGAGTTGGCACATGAACTTTCCTACAATATACAAACATTTATATCACTAATTAAGAATCACCAATCAAGATCAGATATTTATGCAATAATAAATCAAATGATACCCATATGACATTCACATGACTAATTCATAATCATCAATGAAGAACACATTTTGAAGCAAAATTAAAACATACACATATAACGTTCACATGACTAATTAATAATCATCAATCAAGATCACATTTTTATGCAAAAGCAAATCATATGCATATAACTTACACATCACTAATTCATATTCCTAAATCAAGATCACATTCGTATTATCATCTTTACAAAATAAATAAGCACATAAGCCCGAAAATAAGCTAATCCAACCATCTTGAAATCATGTCTTATAAATAATCCATAAGTTGAACAAACCAACCCCATAAGATAATTGATAAAAAAAACCCAAAATTAGAAAAAACCCCAAATTATGTGAAAACCCTAATTTTAAGATTCAGTTTTTATACATACATAACCAAAGGAAAACCCTTAATCACTCTTTATTCTAACAATGCATCTACCAAACCTTTACCTAACAATATGAATAAACCCAATGCAAAAAACCAAAAAAAGAAATGAGTGATTCCTTTTAGAGAGAGGGAGTGAGGAAGAAACTCCTGTGAGAGATGATGAGGACGGTGGATTTCTTTTGGGGGAGAATGTGTCTGGTTTGAAGAATAGACACGTATCCCATACGTGTACATACAGTGATAACATATATATCAAGTTGGTTGGGTCAAACCCGTATTCCCACCGGGTCAACCCTATCACACACACATAAACCGGGTCGGGTTAAAAAGGGAGCACCGACTGCTTTTTTTATTAATATTTCTAACAATAAAATATTCCAAACAATTCCCTCTAATTGTATATAGTTATAATATATGGTAAATTACACCGTTGGTCCTTATGGTTAGGCCCGATTGCGGATTCAGTCCTTAGATAACAGGGGTCGATGTCGTTAGTCTTTTTTTGTCAATGTTGTTACCCGTTTGGTCCCTCGAGCCCCGTTATACGTAACGGGTGTTAGTTTGACTTTTCAACGATGGGCATTTATGTAATTTCAATTTTTTATTATTTCATCATTGGTCCCCAACTCAAAATTCAAAATTGTAACATTTACTGTAGCTAATTTTTTGTTTTTCCTATTCACACCATTAGTCCCTAAGGCTATTTATTTTTCTTTTCTTTATTTTACAGCATTGTAGTACGTATAGTCTATCCATCCTCGTCCATTAAATGCTAATGTTTTTTTTACATTTTTCAATACTATCTTTTGACTAGTATTATCTAGCATTTACTAGTAATTTATTAAAGCTCTTTTCACTTGAACTCCAACAGACAACGTTTCTCAATTTTACTTTTTGATTCCAACAGACCGCGTTTTCCAGTTTTACTTTTTGATTGCGCTGTTACTTATTTAAAGCAATAAACAAATAACACCATCATAGTGATTTGTACATTATTTCACTGAAAATATAGTTTATCACTAAATTAAATGTTTATCAGTCTATCGATATGATAATTCATGAATACATCCTTCAATAGCAATATCTTGTTCTTCTTCATAAGAATAGTGATTTGTACAACTTATAGTTTCTTCAACAATGTTGATTCGAGCTTTAATTACACTCCAAGAACTTAACTCAAAGATCACTATATTTTTAATTCCATTGTTAAACACAAACAACCGTGCATCTTTTCCAGTGGCTAAAGTCGGGTTGTAATACAAGACTTCCCTCATCCTCCAAAGTCGTGCATCTCTTCCTTCATTTTATTAAACTCATCTTCAAGTTCCACTTCCAACACTCTGCCCATCAATTTTCTATATTCACTTTCACAACATGACTCTACTGTCACCCATCCATCTCTTTGTATTATTTGACCAACTGTAGCAGTCCCACCACTTTGTAGGGATCCTACCTCCTTAATGTGTTACTTCTAAACTGCGTTTGAAATTCTTAAGTCCAATCTTTGACTGATGTATGGCAATGGAGGTTATAGCTATTTCTTCATAAATAGCTCACGGGTCACTTACAAAATATGCAAGATAAATCGGCTGAATAAGTTCCTTTCTTGGCTTCAATGATTGGCCAGATTATACCCTAGGACATCATCACCCCCAACAAGTAATGATATGTTAACCATGTAAGGACATATCATCCCGACACCAACATAGGTAGACGAGAAGTCAAATAGAACCTGATGGATTTTTCATTCTAGGTAACCAATTAGCTACGAGTAAGCAGCAGATTGGATCTAGTTAAGGCACATAGATTAACACTTAATAAAGTAAATAATTATAACAAAGTAAATATTTACTAACCTTTTGTTTAATGATAAAAATCAATAAACTTACGCCTGATCTTGATCTTGAAAACATAGTGGTTAAATTACCACCTCTACGGTTGCTCACACAATCGAGTATGAGTTGATTGCTAGTCTATCTCCATAAACCAAACACCTTGTGTTAATTACCAAACGCACCTTGTGAGCTTCTAGTAATCGAAAACCAAACAACCTTTGTTTTCTTAGAACCGAAAATAGTAAAAACCCTAATTAGGGTTTTGTTTGAATTGGGTATAACCAAATTCAAAAAAACCGAAACCCTTAATAAAGGTTTATGTTTACAACGAGCTAGGGAAACACCACAAAGCACTTTGTCTAGCTCTTGAATAGTCGAACAAGGAAATCAAGAGGAGCCGAAAACCTTTTTAAGGTCTATGTGGAATTCGGTTGAGAGAAAACACAAGGACCGAAAATCCCTTGAGGGATTAAATTCGGTGAACTAAAGGGATAAAAGAGAACCGAATAGTTTTGAGGGTTTTTAGGGATTAGTCGATGTCTGTTAATAGGTGAGGGGTGAAGAGTATATATATACTTCAACCCAACCCAATTCAAGTAGGACAAGGAAACATAATTGTTTCCTTTTCCTTCCCTTCTCCTAATCCCACAACCGAACAAACATCCCTCTTTGAACCCTTGTGGGAGTCGGCTACACTAGGCCACCCCTTGGGTTCGGGTTTTGTTCGTTTCTATTCCTTTGGTTTTATAAATTAAATACTCGTTACACTTTATTAACTAATTAATAATAACGATTATTTAAATAATATCGTGAAGTAAAACACACTCTAAATGTTTAACGCGTGTGCCCCCAATAAGCTCACATATTCGTAACGTATACGTGCTATCCGACTACCATAATCCAACACAATACCTATACATTTACGATGCCTACGAACCTTGAAACTAGCAAGTTGTTTTGTTTATTGCTGCCAGTATTAAATAGTTGACTTAAAACAATTAGCTATGTGTGATTCCTTATACTAGTAATTACATTCCTCACTTGAAGTGCAAAGAAGTTTGATTAGTAATTATAGTCTAAGTATGTTATTCAAAATTTTGATGTCAAATAGGACATGTTTTTGCTTTAACATCAGCCACAGAAAAAACTGTTAAATGCGTGACCAATACCAAGTAGCCAAAATTGAAAATTGACCAATACCAAGTAGCCAAAATTGGAACGAATTTCAGCTCTTTGGTCAGAAAATCCTGACCAATACCAAGTAGCCAAAATTGAAAACTGTTAAATGCGTGAATCTTGTGACTTATGAGAATGTTATATGGAATATAACGTTGTGTTATAAAGATGTAGTAAAACAATCTCATATAAACAAGAACCCAATTACTTTGATCCACGAAGATGGATTTCGAAGGAATAACTAGACAGAGCAAACTTTGGCCAATAGAAATAAAATCTAGTTTAGTTGCTTCGTCATTTCTTGGTATGTTATGCACGATTTTCTTATCAAATGCAAATTATGAACATGTTATTTCGAAACTATATATTAGCAAAATCGGTAACCCTACAAAGTCCATAGAAACAAAAAGAAACCCTCAATATCGTATGTACTTAAGTCACTTCTATTTCTATTGTAGCACTTTTGCTACAACTTACGTGTATGTAAGCAATATAATATGATAAATTAATATATGAACAAAAAGAAAAAAGAAAAAAAACCGAGGAAATATCAATGGCCTGGACCTCTTTTGCTAGGCCCTG
>BQNB010030956.1:461-30472 GCA_026074375.1 Tanacetum coccineum
GATTTGGGGATTTCCACCCTTGTGAAGTAACATAAAAATACCACCAACTCGTCAAAAATAAAAAGAATTTTGCCTCATAAAGTGTTTCAACAAATGTACATCGTACATTGTGAGATTAATTACATTATTAGTTCAACTTTAGAGCATCGTAAATATTTTAACATCACAAATAATATAAAAATAATAGGGTAAATTACATCGTTGGTCCCGAACTTAGGGCTGATTGCGAATATAGTCCCCAAATAACGGGGTTTAATGTCATTGGTCCCTAAAGTTCATATTTGGTGCCCGTTTGGTCCCTCGAGCCCCGTTATACGTAACTGGAGTTCTTTTAACAAGTTATCTCTTCTATTTGACTTTTCAACCATGGGCTATTTCGTAATTACTAAATTTTCTTTATTTCACCATTGGTCCCGGACTCAGAATTTAAAAGGGTAACATTTACATAGGCAATTTTTATCTTTTTTCGCTTACACCATTGAGTCTGAAGCATTTTTGTGATTTATATATGATGGTTTGCATGTAAAAACACACACATAAGAAAATGGTGCGTTGTTCTTGTGGTTTGCAACCCGTGATCAGAACATCGTGGACAAATCAAAATCTTGGTCGTCGTTTCTATGGTTGTCTTACTTTCGTAAGTATGATCGGTTTGAAAAATATGTAACAAGTTATTTTGTTCGTTTATTTACACAGTTTTTTTAATTTTCCGCCTTCAACCCGTATCAACTTCCTATGGTGGGTTGATCTACCCGTGTGTCAAAATAAGATGAGTCCTCTATAAGCCCAAATAAGCACACGAAATATAATGGAAGAGAAGAGAGAGTTGGTGGAGGTGTTTGGATAACATATTGTTTATTTCTCTTTCACACTTAGAAAACATACACTCACACACCTTCTCTATGCGTAAAGAGGGTTTGTATATGACCCTAAGACCGACCATGGGCTTTTTGTGGGCTTTCATGGGCCGGGCCTTGGACTAAGAAACTACATCAAAAACCAACATCTATACGGAATAGGTGAATGATAGTATGATAGGTTGAACTGTGTACATCACGAAGAATAAGATCTTCAAGCATATTATATATAGTTATGAGATTCACTCTCAAGACAAGGCTCTCTTTCTTTTATAAAGCGAAGCAATGCGCAAAGAGCCAAAAATGCACTCAATGAAGGCCACGATCAATAATAGGGCCCATGTCGGCTTCATTGACGAGTCATGATGCTGCGATATAGGATCAAAATCTACTTTGGTCTCCACCTACTTGTGGAAGAGGGGGATTGTCCTCGAAAATGGTTTTCTAAAAAAGAAAGTGAATACATATACTTAGCCTAATGAACTAGCCTAATGGACTAACTATTACACGCTTTATATTGTCTAACTATTACAAGACTCGTAAGATCGATAATGATCGTCACTTCACTAAAACTGAATTCCTAACAATCTCCCCCAGAGGGACGATCGTTGAGATCTCATAAATGATCAACACTTTTGGAATTCCTAACAATCTCCATTAAGGGGTGATCATAGAGATCTCTCTTTGTGACATTTGATCTTTGATCTTTGATGCTTCTTGTTTTGATCTTGAGTCTTTCTCGTGTAATAGTTGTGCTAGCTCTTTTTGTTCCAATCATGCACTTGTGATCTGGATCTTGATCTTTTCTTTGTCTTTGTCTTTGTTTGTGTTTTGACTTTTCCTTTAAGATCTTTCATCATTACTTGATCATCTTTGTAATACTTCGCCTTCTTCCAATCTTGTGTATTTGGAACAACATGATCATACTTTATGTCATCACTAAAAGCCTTCTAACAATCTACCTTGATACTCTTTAACTTGAATACTTTATGACGCTAAGGAAGATGTTAATCATTAGAGTAGCGACAGTCTTTATCTTGAGCTTTCTTGATTACTTGAAACTTTAAGTCTTTAGTATGAGCATGTGGTTATGAATTCGACTCAGCCGGACTAAGGCACCACCACCATCGTATGATTTTGCAATTAAAGGTTAGTAATAAATCACATATATGGACAAATATGGCTTTGTCATTCGTCGAATATAGGTAGCGATAACCTATGGTTCCGTGAGGACCGACCTGTGATCAGGTAGGTTTAATTTGGAAGAACCTCCTTGACAGGATTTCCAGCTTAAAGTATTAGATCCTCTAACACATATGCATTAGATTCACCGTACTTGTTTGTTCTTATTATCGGAACGTCTCAAAGCAGACAACACGATAAGAGTGAGTCGGTTAGTTGATATCTTACCGATTGAGTCGTCAATTCATAAAGTAGACCAAATCGATATTTAGTTGACACAAGTTTGATCCATATAGGATCACGCAAGTCGCTTACCGCAGTGCTGTTTGATGTTGACAGTGGAAGGATTTTCATTTGTCACTGTGAAATGCTAAAGAGCATCACTCTGAATATTATGGCAAGATCAAAAAGATAATGCGTAAGACTTTTAAATATCACTTGTGTTCTTTGATGTTGAACAACAAGTGTATTTTAGAATTGTGTCTTACTGAGATGAACAGGTGGTTGATTGACTAAGTGCACATTAGTTGGAATAACATCACTTGAAGAAGATTCTTTAGAATTTGGTTCTGGAATTAGAACACCAAAGAAGGGATCATTATCTAAATGTGAAACTTTAATATCTTGAAACTGTTCTTCAACTTCGGAGAGAATAATTGGGAATTACGATTCTTAAGGGGTTTGAGAAGTACTTGGAGATGGTGCATCTTGATCATTGGTAGTTGAGGAAGGTGTTCCAGTTGAATCAACAGGTTCTAGAGCAACAACTGCAGGAACTGGAGAAGCAACACTAGGTGGAGAATTAAAGTATTCATCAAACATCGATTGAAACAAAATATCCCAATCCTTCTTAGTTGGTGGTACATACGGTGTTGGAGAAGGAGGATTTGGCACAAGTCTGGAACTGATTGTTCCAGGAGTTAAGAGTTGAGGCCTGGGTCCTGAACTGAATTATTCTGAAGCTGAATACATAGCCCTATCCAGATATTGTGCTCAAATCCTTTGGATGAGATCACAACTGACAGACTATGGCCTTAGATTCAACAAAATACCTCTGTACTGCGATAACAAGAGTGCTATTGCTTTATGCTACAACAACGTCCAATATTCCTGATACAAGCATATTGACATCAGATTCCATTTCATCAAGGAGCAAGTGGAAAATGGTGTGGTTGAACTATACTTCGTCAGAACAGAATTCTTGCTGGGCAGATATCTTTACAGGCATTGGGATGAGAAAGACTTTAATTTTAGATCAACAAGCTTGGAATGAGAAGTATGTGTCCTGAAACGCTGAAAAGTCTGGCAGAAGAAGAAGAAGAGTGATGGTGACACATCTTCTTATATCCTATGTAAATACAGAGAATAAGAAAAACCTAATTTTTTTTCGTTTCTATAAAATTTTACAAAAAGAAAATACAAAAATATAAAACTAGAAAATCAAATAGAAAAATATAAAATTAGAAAATACCAAAAATATGTTTTCATGACATGTCTTCTGGAATCGTTTATTATTTACGTCTTTATGAAATGTCAATTTAGCATCTGACTACGGGCTTTTAATAAAGCAACCTAACCTTATTTTGAGTTTTTGCTTTTTATAGTTGGTCGAGCGAAGTTGTAAATATTTTCAAAACATGTCATTGGCTTGCAGTTATTTTTAGCACTTTTAACCGGGTCTTAATATTAAGGCAGTTTTTTTGTCAAAAAAAAACTTGAACTCACAACGGGAATTTACTTATTTCGGGACATAGATCTACTTTATGATCACGCAAAGGCATTGTGTTACTTTGCTACAACAACTAGGCTTTTTAATAATGAGTGTACGTGTCAGTGCATTTATTTTGTCAAAATAAGAGAAATCTTATTTTTGTTAGTGTTTAATCTTAAAACATATTAATCATCTCCGTGTTTCATCTAGAAAATGATTTTCAAATACAATTTGAACTCTCAAACAATGACTACAACTCTTTCAATAGAAAATGAGTCATTATTTGAGGGGGAGAATGTGACAAATAATATTTTTCAAAAATCATTTGAAAATTCAAAAGAAAATCAAGGAACAAACAAAAAAGGTTTTGGATAATAACGATTCAATATTTAAAGGGGATTTGTTAAGGCGAGTTAATGTAGATGTATGTCTGACTGTGTCGGTACGTTTGTAAGGTCTTTGCTTGCGTAATTAATTTAAATATTTGGGCTTTATATGCTATTTTCTTAAACTTTTAGGTTCTTGATTGCAAAATAAAACGCTTAGTCTAGTTTGTAAAAATAGAGGGACTTAGTCTGTCACTTATCAAAGTTGGTTATAAAGTATTAAAAGTATAAAAGGAAAATGAAGGAAACTATATACCACAGGGTCTAATGCTGCCAAAAACTCAATGTTTTTAAACAAAAAACCCTCCCTAGCCGATTTACACAATATCAAACACTTAAAATTTTCTTACCCAAATCTCTTTAATGCACAAATCGTCCAAGAACAAGAAACATCAAAAAACGTGTTTTAATCATAAAGGTAATCATCACAATGTGTTCTCTACCCTTCGCACATCATTCTCGTGTAAGGAATTTGTATAATTCACACTAAATGGCTCAAATACCCTTAAATTCGTATTAGGGTTCTTTAAAATTTAAAGTGTGGTAAAATCTAATTAACCATGGGGGTTTTGATGCTTATGAGCTAGGAAACTTGTGGGTGAAACAGTTTGTAAAAATTGTGTAAATATGGCCGAAATAAGCACTAAGGATTGACCTAGCCGATTTAACCACTGAGGATTTGCCTAGCCGATTTATCCATTGTGACATTGCCTAGCCGATTTATCCACTAAGGATTTGCCTAGCCTATTTATCCACTATGTCAATGCCTAGCCGATTTATCCACTATGGTTTAGCCGATGTATCCACTGGGGTTGGCCTAGCCGATTTATCCAATGATTCTTTGACCTAGCCGATTTATCCACTATGGTCTTTGCCTAGCCGATTTGTCCACACAATTTTGTCTAGCCAATTTATCCACACTAGTTTGCCTAATCCAATTTATGCATGATTCTTTGTTTGACTCAGTTTGATCTTTGATTGCTAGTTGCTTACTTAGCTTTGCTTAACTTTTACATAATTTGATTATTTGACTTTGGTTGACCAATATTTGGACTGTTGACTTTCTAAGTTAACTTTTGACCATGGACCATAGTTGACCTTCTCAATCATGTTTTATGTTAAACCATGTGTAATCCCCTAATTTAATAACTAGTCTTGCATCTTAATCAATCACATCAACATGATCAAATTGCCTAATCAGTGATATATATATATATATATATATATATATATATATATATATATATATATATGTTAGCCTCAAAATATTGAGCCGAACAAGGAAGCTCGGCTACTAATCATGGAAGCTCGGTCTTTATTTAGTAAATGTTGTAATAGGCTAGAAACAGGAAACGGGCTCGAGACTTAATCTAATATTGTACGTGTTTCAGAATAAAGTCCAAAGTAAACCCGAGCCCGACCCAATAGGCAAATCTCACGGCCCATTAAAGCCTTATTAGGCCGGCCACATTTAGGATATAAATACCCCTCTCCAAGTGTGGAGAGGGTGTTGGTGCTCATTTGTATTTTTCACATTTACAAGTTATCAACTATTTTCTCTCTTCTTTCTTACTTTCTCTCTCAAAACTTCTCTCTAATCTTCTTCTTTTTCTTCTTATCTTATTTTCTTGGTTCTATCATGGTAAAGTGAAAGTGATTGCTTGGTTTCTAAAAATTGGTATCAAGAGCCATGGAGTGATTTGTTTAGTTCTTGTATTTGTTTGTGTTTCGTTTTATACAAAACTGTAGCTCTTTATTGTATTTTTTTGTATTCAAAGCTTTTGGTGTACACTAAAGGATCATTTACCTTGGTAAATCTGATCTAGTATCTTTAAGATATAGATGTACAAACTTAGAATCAAGAAAAACATCATTTTTGTTCAAATTTGTGTTCAAAAAGCTTTAGAAAGTACAAATCTTGATTTTAACTTTTTTTTGGTTTAAAAACCATAAAGTTTGCGTTTTTTTTAAGGTTCAACGCCCTTTACCTATACGGCCCTTAGTAATACAGTTGACAGGAAATTTTGAGGTTAAAAATGATCAAAAGTGAGGTCTTTTTTGTGTTTTGTAAAAATTTGAGCTTAGTCTTAGTAGAAGTAGTAGGCGAGCTTAGCAATCTATGTGGAAGGCGAATTAGCAATCCGCAGTGGAAGGCGATTTAGTAATTTGGCATTGGAAGGCGATTTAGCAGATTCCTAGTGCAAGGCGACGTTAGCAAGAATTTACCAGTGCAAGGCAAGGCGAATTAAGATTTTTCTTTTACACAGGCTATTAACAGATTTCCTGTTACAAGGCTATTTCTACAGATTTCCTTCACAAGGCGATTTAACAATTTCCTTCACAAGGCGATTTATCAAGTTGTCCAACCAAAAGTGAATTAACAATTTTCTTTGAAAGGCAATTTAACAACTTGTATTTAGAAGGCAATTTAACAACTTTCACAAAGAAAATTTATTCACTTTTAAACTCTTAACTTTTGTTATTTTTTAGTTTTACATTTTATTTTTCAAATTTTTTTTTTACTTTTAGCCCTTTCGTAGTAAGAAATTTCACCGTTAATCCTTTTAGATCAACAAATCGTTAATGAAAGTTCAAATTCTTCGACAACAACAACAATATCAACAACAATTAATTATTGTTTCATGATTTCTTCTTGATTTTGTAAAATCCCGCGAAAGATACGATTCTTTTCTCGGTTTAAATCAAATACTTGTAAAAATTCGTGAACCATTAAATGATTTCAATCCAATACAACAATATCTTTACAACTTAAGATTCCTACACAATCATTTTCACTTCACATCACGGTAAAACTGGAAACGAAAAATACTTTATCTTCGTGTTCAGATTCGGAAGAACAACAAATGAAACTAATGCAAGACAAAGCCAAAGAAAGTTGCATGGTATCTTTTCAACGACTTCATTACACACTCTAGCTTCTTTGAATAATACGACAAATAAAAGGAAATCGTACCGAGTGTGAATTCAAAAATCGCCGCATTTGCGACACCCCTTTGGTCAAGATGTAGAGACTTTCAATTGCACATTGTTATAAACATGGATCAACTAGAAAAGCAACTTGAAAAAGAAGAATTTCAAGAGATTGGAGACCATGGTGATTATAAAGTACTCGAGACACAGTTTCAAATGTTCATCAAGTCACGAATTTATTTGGATGATGAATATGTTATAATGACACGCAATTACTTTCTACAATACACTCAACTCGAGATTCGAGAATTTCGTGATACACTGATCCAACACATGGAATATGTTAAAAATTTAATTGATAAAAGAGCACTGCATAAAAGACAGTATGACAGTAGGGTGAATGAAAGATAGATGCAGATAACAGAGGAAAAGGTTGATACAAGTAAAGCACTAGATGCTAGGTTGGTTGACACTGAAAGCAGTGGGACAGAATCAAAAGAGCAGGATACAAGCAACTGATCAGGGAATGATGCACATGCAGATGATGCATATATCAGACCCATATATGATGAAGAGCTAATGGATGAGGTACAAACGACTACTAAAATTAATGTATTTGCTACAGGACAATAGCATTCTGAGCAACCTGAATTCAATAATAAAGGAGAGGTTGACCAGAATGCTGAACAATGTCATGACATTCGTCCTTTGCCTGCTAAATTAACTAATAACCAGATAACTGAACTCTTAAATCAATCTCTCAAATCTGAAAATATTTGTCTCAAAAAGACTGTTGCCCAATTTTAAAAAGATTTTTTAAGAATGGAAGCACATTGTGTTAATCTTAAACTTAAATATCAAAATCAAGCTTTAAAAAAAGGGCAACATGGTCAATTTTCAAAAGTAAAAAGTATAGAAGCCAAGGCTAAACATGACATAGATGTAATTGAAACAATAAACATCGAATTGGAACATAAGGTGGCTAAATTACTTAAGGAAAATGAGACTTTGGAAAAGCATTACAAAGAACTGTATGATTCTATCAAAACAACGAGAGCTAGGAACATATAACACACAACTTCTTTGATTACAAAAAATGATGACTTCAAAGCTCAACTTCAGGAAAAAGGATTTGCAATTGCAGCATTAAAAACGAGTTAAGAAAATTAATAGGAAATAGTGTGAATACTAAGTTTGCAAAATCATCATTCTTAGGGAAACCGGTTTTACAACCACATAGAAACCAATCAGTTGTTAGACAGCCGACTGCGTTTAAGTCTGAAAAGAACTGAATTTTATCAAGACCACGGTTGCCCTCCCAAGTTGATGTGAACAACCGATTTGCCAACACTGCAGCCACTACACATTATTTGCCTAAGGAAAGAGAATCTGTTGTTGCAAAACCTCATCTCATGATTGCACCCAGCTCATCTAGGTATAGCTCAAATGACATGGTTCATAATCACTATCTAGAGTAAGCTAAGAAACAGACATAGGAAATAGACAGGAATTTCAAAAGTAGTGTGATGCCTTCTGCTAGATCACAAAACACTTCTAATGGTAGCAAACCAAAACCTAGGAGCAATAACCAAATGTCTAGGAATTGGCATGCATCTAAGAGTAGTTGCGTAACGACAAAGACCATACCCATAGTAGAACACTCTAGAAATTCTAGATCTTTCTCTGACACAAAACACTTTGTTTGTTCGACATGTCAGAAATGTGTTTTTAATGCAAATCATGATACTTATGTAACAAAATTCCTGAATGAGGTGAATTCACGTGCTAAGGTTCCATCCCATAAGATAACGAATAGAAACAAACCCGTAGAGCAAACAAGTTTTGCAATAAAACCAAAAAGACAGATCCCAAAAGGACATAGGTTTTCAATCAAAGACTTTCCGTTGTGCTATGAAAAACAATTACTCCTAGAATCTTGTCTTAAGGTGGAAACCGACTTAAATTTTTTCAAGACAGTTGGTCTTAGGTGGGTTCCTACTGGAAAGATATTCACATCTAGCACAACCAAGGTTGATAGTGAACCCCCAAATGGTTTAAATGAGGATATCACTAACCTATATGAATGCGAACAAACTCTTAATGTCAGTGTAGGTACTCTTAACTTAAGTGCAAGTACATCTTTCAATTCTAAAAAGGAAGGACTCAAAGTTCTGGTTTCTATACTCTCTCTGACTAATAACTCAGAAAAAAAAAAAAAAACCCCTAGGGCTTTAAGGAATTCTGATATGATGAACAAGCAATGACTTCTGATCAAAACAGTTCAGAACTCGGAATTCACGATCACAGCAATGAACAGTCCAGTTCAAAGCTGGTTCTAAAATTTGTTCCTCCAGCAAACAGGATAGCTACATCACGACAAGAGTTAGAATTACTATTCCACCATCACATAACAATACTAAGGTCAACATGTTAATATTTTATATATATATATATATATATATAAATTTAAAAAGAAAAATACAAAATCAAAAAATCAGAAAATCAGAAAATGTTTCACAAAAAGAATCTTCTCGACATGTCTTTTGGAATCGAAAACATTTACGTACCTAAAAATGTTGATTAACATCGACACAGGCGTGTAAATGAAGTTCGAGCAGGAGTTTTAAATGCTTTCAAAACATGTCATTTCTAATTTTCTTTATGACTTGAATTGCTATCAGATTGCAACTCGGACCCGAACGACAAAGGAGAGTGTACGCATAAGTGGCGCTAATCGCTTAGAGTTAAAAGAAGTCTTCCTAACATTTGGTTTTTCAAAAAGTTGAACACAATTTTCTAAGAATTTCTCACCGACGATTCAAAATCTTTCAAAATTATGTATTCAACACTCCATCCCTCATAAAGTTTTACAAGACAATTCTTCTACACTTGGTATCATTTTCAAAATGAGTCAATGTTTGAGGGGGGGGGGGGGGTTTCGAAAAACAAAGTTTTAATGTTGTTTGATACACCATCACATGATAATTCTTATGTATTGAACACATTTTAAAAATCTCTTAATAACAAATCAGTAATAATGACTACTCAATAGATTGTATGTTATAAGATGATTTAGTGGTTGAGCTATGTAAAATCGTGGGGGAGCAATTTGATGTTCCATATAATTCATGCTAAGTATAAAAGTTTTCTCCACATGATTTTCATGAAAAATTTTAATCACATGATATTTCAAAACTAAGTGAATTAGTGTTTAAAATAAGGGGAGAAATGCAATTAAAATATGATTTAGAAAATAATAAGTGATCTAATCGACTCAAAGTGCTTTATACTCTTACCCACATATGCAAAACGTTTTTGCTTATTGATGCA
Source organism: Tanacetum coccineum (assembly GCA_026074375.1). Classification (NCBI taxonomy): domain Eukaryota; kingdom Viridiplantae; phylum Streptophyta; class Magnoliopsida; order Asterales; family Asteraceae; genus Tanacetum; species Tanacetum coccineum. The sequence goes on from BQNB010030956.1 coordinate 10,859, forward strand.
CGTGTAAAGGGAAAGTTTTTCCAAAAGATGAAACTTTCAGAGTGTTAAACATTTTGATATTCTATCAAACACTTTGACTGATTTTTCAATGGGTTTTTTTTTGTTACGATCTTACACCCAACAACCTATTAATTTCACGAGGATTCTGAAGTCATAAGGTGGTTAGGTTAGGTATTAGTCCCATGATCCAACCAGAACCGGGGGGATCTACCCAAGGACAATCCATAGTTAGAAATAGCAGTCCTTAGGTATGATTGGAGATGAATGAGTATGAGGGAATAATGCCGACTAAGATTGAGCTTAACACTGGAACAATCATAACAAGGTGCTAGTAATGACGTCTTGGTAAGCACTGAAGGGGTTGAAGAATGAAAAAGAAATGTATGGATAAAGGGTCAAAAGAAAGTAGCCCTCCACACAACTTAGGCAGAAACCGGGTCAATACATAATCTATTAATTTTCATAAAAATGAATTCTGATATTGAAGAATGACATCATGGACCCAGTGATGCAATGCATAACCCTCCCCAGCCATTCGAGTTTCTCTCAACAAAAACTTGTCTCATTTATCACGGAGATACACATGACTTCTATTGACTTTCTCACTCCGAGTTAGCTGATGTTGAATAGGTGGCAGTCTGCTTTAGCCTCCGAGTACTAAAACCAAAACGCACTAATCGAGTCTAGAGCCAAGAGATCAATAAAATAAATCTCATTAGGACACATTTCATTACAAACACTTGTTGAACGTCATCAAGTTCACAAGTTGTTAACAAGAGTCCTACGCATTATCCTTGTGATTTTGCCAGAACATCCAAGTGATACTTAAGTATTCACCGTGAAGATGGAAATCCTACTTGAGCCAACATCAAACAAGCTCTTGGTAGGTGACTTGAGAGATCCTATGTGGATCAAACTTGTGATAACTAGATCTCAATTTGGTCTAGTAAATAAATTAACGACTCAATCAGAAAGATAGTAACTATCTGATTCACTCTTATCGTGTTGTCTGCTTTGAGACGTTTCAGTATTGAGAACAAGCAAGTACTGTGAATCTAATGCATCTACGTTAGAGGATCTAACACTTTGAGCTGGAAACCCTATCAAGGAGGTTCTTCTAAATTGAACCTACCTGATCATATGTATAGTACTTATACTGTTAAATGGTCCTCATAGAACCGGAGGTTAATGCAACCGAATCTCGACGAATGACAAAGCCATATTCGTCTATATCTGTTGTTTATCACTAACATTCAAATGCAGGTACAAACGACGGTGTTGCAGCCTCATTCCAGCAGAGTCAGATTCATTACCATATGCTTATGCTCAAACTACAAAGACAAACTATAAGCATCAAGATTTAAGAATCAAGAAAGCTCAAGAATTAAAGACAAAGACTTCCGCAAACTATGATATTAAAGATAACTCCTCAGAAACCAAGCTTCGGGAGAGATTATCAGAGAGCTTTCAAGAAGATACAAAGTATGAGCATATTGGTCAAGACACAAGATCGCAAGGTGGCAAAGACGATCAAGACAAACAAGGAAAATATTTAGAGATCTCGAAGTCAAAGACGAAGTCGAAAGACAATGATAGAGGCTCAAGATCAAAGATCACACAACATGAAGGAACGAGCCTACAACATAATAAAGACTAAAGATTCAAGAACTCAACGACAAAGCAATCTCAAAAAGTTCAAGGAAGCAAGATTCAAGATCTCACCTTAAGAATTCAAAGACCACACATTAGGGGAGATTGTTAGCCTCAAAATATGTCTGTGAACATGGAAGTTCAGAATCTGCAGGAAGCCTCGCTTCAGGGGAGATTGTTAGCCTCAAAATATTAAGCCAAACAAGGAAGCTCAACTACTAATTATGGAAGCACAATTTTTATTTAATTATATGTTATAATAGGCTAGAAAGGGTAAACAGGCTTGTTAATTAATCTGATCTTGTACTAGTTTCGGGTTAAAAACCCAATGTAATCCTGAGCCCAACCCAAGTTATAAGCCCACACATCCCAATATGTGAAGTGGGTATATAAACCCTTTTCCACCAAGGAAAATGGTGTTGGTCTCATTTGTAAAACACATATTTCATGTGATATCAACCATCTCATTTTCCTCTCTACTTTCTCTCTCTAACTTCTTCCTACTTTTCTTCCTTTTCTCTTATCTTATTTTCTTGATAATACCATGGTGAAGTGAAGGTGATTCCGGGTTCCGACACACCCGGCTATGTACAGGGAGAAAAATGGATCAAATCTTTCCACCTCTCTTAAGCTAAATTGCTTAGAAGCGAGGGGTAGCGTGACAAGTAAGGTGGACTTTTTAGGTAAAACTGCAAGATTGGGATCAGAGAATGTCTCTTCGATAAGCAGATATTCCAAAAATAGAATGTCTCCCTCTGAATCGTAATACCTGTCACACCCCCAAATAGGCTCCCGTCCGATTAAGAGTCCAGGGGCGTGACGTCACTGAATATCTCAAGTACAAAGCATAAAGAACGACCTCTATGGGTAGGTTTTAAAAATAAACACCGTTGCATAAATTTAAAATATTAATAAGTTTACATTGATCAAATTTAAAAGATTCATGATTTAAAATGCGGAAGCTTAAATAAGTTCTACAACGGTATTGAAAGACATAGATAATCCGGTCTGGGCAAATAGACTTCACATAAGTCAAGCAACGACATCCACGCTAAGCACCTGAGAAAAACATGCTTAAAACGTCAACATAAAGTTGGTGAATTCATAGGTTTAGTTCAAACATAATTAATGTGGACCACAAGATTATCAAAACGTATGCGACAGTTATAGGAGATACAACTTCACATAAAGAGGCATTTACGTTGCACTAAGCTCATGACACCGAAGCTAATACTGAAAGATAGCATGTACACTGCTATATAAGGCTTGCCCTTCAGGTGTCCGACCAAAGACCACCTAACTAGTTTCGACATGACATATATCCGTTAGTTCTTGGCAAACTCGAACTAGTAAGTGCTTCTTACCCGGATAGGGATAATTAGTCCCAATAGATCTATTTATTCACTCGCGCTCACTTAACCAGCCAGTCGGTTAAAGGTGATTAACAGTTCATGATAATTCGGGCAATAGTGGTCTAAACGCTACTTAGGCAACACGTAAACGGGGAATTTCTCACGTATAGTACTTGTGTCCAGTTTTAAAAACAAGCAATGTTTCTCACCCCTAAAGTTTAAACAACAATTATTCAAAACGAGTAAAGAGTGGGGCTATGAACTCACCTTGATTGGTGAATCGAAGAAGAATAGTCTAGAATAAAATCACACGATAACGAACGACGGTTCACAAAGACAACCTATGAAATGAGGGTTTGGTTTAATATCGGAGTAGTAACGAATTACGGATAATGCATAAGCATATACTGTGTACTTTGTATAATTTGTTTACAAAAATTAACGCTTGTGATCGTATAATAGTAAAAATGTTTTCGTAAGTAAAAAGAGTAGATAATAGTATGTATATTAATATTATATACATATAAATGTCTAAGTAAATATATATATATATATATATATATATATATATATATATATATATATATTATTAATATGGTTCGGTACTTATTAATTTCCCATTCTTGTTTAATCTTATGCTTTTTCTAGTTATTTTACTAAGTTTAATAATTTATTAAAAATTTTGGCATGACCGTTTTTTTTTTCCCCTCCCATGTTTTTTTTACACGTTTTCCAAAGTCATAGACTTTATTTAAAACCATTTTCAAATCACTTTCCAATCCACTTTTCATGATTACAAACTATACATCATCAAATCTCTTATTATTCGCAACGTCCAATATTTAAAATGAGTTACACGTATAGCGTCTAAGTCGTACACTATTAAATAAGCTATTCGTGAATTTATTCAATAAGCCACACCGTAGCTTTACGCCTTGGTGTATTGTATTTATGTTGGGCCTTGGTCCGTTAAATCCAAAAATGTAGTTTTACTTATCCATATAGTCTGATAATCAAAATCTTAAATAATAAACACACGACTTAATAATAAGCTATTAATAAGCTCACAATAAGTCACTCAATAATAAGCCAAACCACATAAGCTCAAAAATAAGCTCATGTTGTTAGGCCTTGTATGTGGGACGCGGCTATAAGCCCAATAAGCTATATTCGGGCTTATTTATTAAGCCGAATAAGTTTACTATTTGTCCTTTCAAAATAAGCTAGAAAATAAGCTAACAAAATATAAGTCAAAACAAAATACGCTAAATAAATATTTCTTCTTCTTTTCTATACTTGGGCCGAACCAAATAATAAGCCCAATAAGCTCGAAATAATTAAAATAAGCTTTCCAAAAGCTTATTAACATAAGCCGAATACAATAAGCTATAACATACCATTTTTATTACACGAAAATAACCATGATTACAAAACTATGATTTCCTTATATTTTCTTATATTATTTTCGAACCAATAGCATAACCTTTTAAGGTTTATGTAGTTTTAAAATCTTTGTTTTTACAAAATAAGTTGTACAACTAGCATGTATGCATCAAGATGATTATGAAAGTACAAGTTATTTAAAGATTAAGAGACTTACAAAAAGAAGTGGTTTAGAAGGATGGTTGATGGGACTAGAAAACACCCAAATGTTGTTTACTAAAACTTAACCATAATAAATAAATATCAATCACGAACACAATATCTTCAAAGGTTTTTAATCAAGATTGGAAAATTATGAGTGTGTGTGTGTCTCTTGGGTGGTTCAAACAAAAGAGAGCAAATGAGAAGAGAGAAAACTCAATATTTAGTGTGTGTGTATTATGAATGAGAAAGTGGAAGTAATGTGTTTATCGTAATGACCTAGTTTATTTCACCCTAAAAGTGTGTTTGTGTGTGGGCGTGATATAAGGAACAGAGAAAGGAGAGGGCGACCAAAATGATCTCCCAATCACAATGAAGCTAGGACAAAACATGATTTATAACTTTGTCTTATTGATTTTGAATTCAAAATGGCATCCAAGGGTTTAAGGAGTGTTGGTTTGGACGCATGGCATGATAAAGTGGGGGGAGGGGGGGCAAAATGTTTTTTAATATTTTTATGATGCTAGTGCTCTTGCATGATTTAATTTCTAAGCCTTCCATGCATATGCTCAATTTATAAACACGGGTTACCAAGTCACGAAACGAATTTCGGTAATCTACGAAAATATGAATTTTTAAGATTATCGCCTTAAATATATAAAAATGTGGCTATTGCCAAAATACGACAACGTTAGGTGTCCTGGTTTGCTCCCAGCAACGATTCTCGGATAAAAGCGAAACAACTTCCCGGTTAAACAAAAAAGTTAAACGAAACTTTTGAAAATTCAAACTACTAAACGGAAATGACTAATTTATTGATCGGAAATTTTAGGGGTGTCACAATATAGGAAAACAAATGCAATTCTACCTCTGATATTCGACGGTTAGAAAACAAAAACAAACACGAAAAATTGTAGGAAGTCGATACGTCATATCCATAAACTAGAATACGCCATATTAAGACCTGTAAAAAGTATCTAAGGGTACGGGTCAGATGTCAAATACGCCGTATCATATTCATGAATACACCGTATAGACAAATCTGACAATAATGTTTAAATGCAAAAAAATAAATACTGGATAACGTCCAGGTAGCTCAATACGTCGTATCAATTGAGGTTGGATACACCGTATCGGCTTTGGGAAGACATAATCGATAGAAAATCAGAAAATACATTTTTGGTTGTCTCTAGGCAAGCACTTTTGTTTACATCACAGTCTTTAAGTTAGACTTTGTCTTCAGCTCTTCATTCCGCCCTTGTCACGAACCATTCTTCATCCATGATGCAAAATATATCTTGGTAGGCGTAACACGCATCTTCTTTGGTTCTCGTTAAATCGTCGTACTCACATTCTTTGATAGCAACATAATTCTTCTTCTGGTCCCAAATGTGTACTTGATTACTTCAAAACAATTCAATTTTGCAAACTGACGGTTCTTGGTAGGGATTTCAAAGCAATTTGCACCTTCCTTCGTCGTATCGCTCCTCTTCTTCACTAGCATAATAAGGTGCATTATCCCGAACCAAGTCGTTGTTTAAGTTGTCGATGTCATGATCATCTTTCGGATCCCTTTCTTCTCGAATTAGCTTCTTCTTCATTCCTTTCGGCATGATTGTTGAATATTTTAGAAACATCAAGGTAAGGGTTATAGTTCACATCATTATTAGTGTTCACGTAAGCCCTATGTACATGATTTCTCCAATTAGTAAATGGAGAACATTCGTTATCATTCATTCCCCACCAATATTTTTCAAGCTTAATCATAAACTCATAATCAATCTCGTAAAAGTTGCCAAAGAATCTTTTCAACCATGAACAAAAGTTCATCACTCCTTGAGTTGCATCGCCCCATGACCCTTTAAAGATGGATTTTTTGCTTTAAAGCTTCCTCCTTTAATTTCGTATCTACCATATCATCATACCATTCATAAATTGAAAGTGTCATGTAAGAACTCGTTTATTTTTTTTCTTTTTTTTTTTTTTTTTTTTTTTCTTTTTTTCTTTTCTTTTTTTTTTTTTTTTTTTTTTCTTCTTTTTTTAGTATATTCCTGGTAATTCTCCTCCATTGCAAAATCCTTCATCATTTGAATTACTAGTGGGCCATTTTGCTTTTCCATTCTTGAAACAGAACTGTTCGTAAATATGATAAATGTCATAAATAGGAATTCTATGTTCTAACCATGGTTCCTCGAGAACCTATGGTATCCATTTGTTTAACTCGTTTATCCATTCGTTCTTAAATTCATCGTACGTCTTAAATCCATGAATATCATTAGTAAGGAGATCTGCATCAACTTTGAGAAGGTAATTGAACTCGTTCTCATCAATCAAATTTTCATCCTCAACATCTGAAAGCTCCTCGTTAGTAAGTACCACTTCATCGTCACCTCTTTTCTAATAAATCCATAACGTATTCTTCGTGTACCAATCCATAGTCATATGGTTACAAAACTTAAAAGCAAGCCACATAGAGAATTTAGTGTTATACGGATCCTTAAGCACATTGGTGTAGAGTCCATACACCTCCTATCGTCTCTTAATTTCTATGTATTCTTCAAATTGATTCTTGTAACTTAGAACTAACCATGTAGTGAACACCTCCTCATTTTCTTCATAAGAAACCGTTGATTGATCTACATATTTTAATTCAAGCCATTGCTCCACAGTTACATCAATCAATCTCACGAATTTGTCTTTAACGAAAATTACCGCTTCAGCATATAAAATTTTGTTTTCATCAAGGCACATTCATTGCTCATCAATATCTTCATCATCTGAATCGTCCACTTGTTGCGCACCACATGTAATAAAAGAAAGCCCATGAATCCCAACTTCATAAGTAAACAAATCGTCATCCATTCCGGTTAATCGGTTAAATTCATTAAAAATAGCTCTAAGTGGTGTATCATAAGTGAACAAATCATCATTGATCTCGAGTAATCCCAGCTCTTCAGATTCTTCCGTAATTACCTTCATCTTTGCTACTAAAAAGGACCAGAAAATCATTAGTAGAACTAGTTTGGAAAAAGGTATATAGAAAAAATTAATTTTGAAATCCAAATACGAAAAACTTATCTCTGCTGCTGTATCAAATGGTCAATACGTCGTATTCAATTAAATGGATACGCCGTATCGATCGTTTGAATGGAATGCGCTGTATTGGTTGAGAAAGGTAGATATGTCGTATTCAACTAGTGAATATGTCGTATCAGTTATTCGACTAGAACAGCTTACAAAAAATAAAAACAATGAAGAAAAATAAATCAAACACACACACACAATGAAAAAAAAACAAGCAGTTAAATGGATAATCCCGACACTAAGACTCAAAAATACAAAAATTTTACACTAATCTAGGTTATAAACCAATAATACTTATTAAAAATACAATTAAACACACTTCAACTCCCTCGGGCAACGGTGCCAATATATTGATGTGTCGTTTAGGTTGTGCATATGTAAATTTATTATCAAGTTTTACATATATATTTAGCTGAATTACTTATTAACAAACACTAACGGGCAGTGTACCCAATCAGTTGTAGGTTCGTTGGTAAGTAGAGCGTCGATCACTAAGAGCGGGAGTGTTAATTCCTAGTTCTATTAGTATTTTAGTTATCAACGTTAGTTCTAATCTAAGTTAATCCTAAGTTAATCCTAATTCTAACTCGAAAGGGGGGGGGGTTTAGCCTGACAGACTGGCATGACGTTTTGGAGATTCTTAAGCTAGCGAGAATAATTAACACACGCAAGTTGAAAATCAAAAGACGGAGAAGCGATCAAGCCTATTGTAAGGAAATCATATAAACCATATCTAATCAAATAAAATGCAGGTTTGTTTATTAGTGCAATGATTATCCTATTGTTGTTGATATATCATTCCTAGATTTAGGCGTTACTTCTTCCTAAATCCTAGACATGCTAATTCTGTCACAATTAAACACATCCGCATAAAGCAATCGGTGCTGATTATAATCTATCTTAGGAGATTAATAATGGTGATCTTATTAAACCCTAGCTCATCGAGACTTTACTAACTTACTGCTTAACGGATCTTTATATACCAGTAGTCCACTGTCCAGATCTTTACCAAAGGAATCAGAACATTATTTGTTGATCCCATGCCACCTGCTAGTCTAACTTGTTCACTAAACCAAAGGCAAAGACAGGTCAATATTTGTGATCCTATGATTCTAGATATATAAATCGCAGATATGGAGAGCTATCCTAGCATCTAGCTAACTCTCTATTTTGTATTCCTAGATCCAGTTGAATGATAGGTCGCATACTTAAGCACATAAGTGAGTATACATTGATATAAACAAACCAAACATTAAATTATCGTAAACATGGCTAATACCTAAAGGTATTAGCCAATAACCATTGTAAGGAATACAAATGTCATAGACGAACGATTAAGGTGAACTAACCGAGTTAACGAATGATACCAAAAATTGAACGCGTATTTAGATTATAAGAATTTACAAGGTATTTCCTATGAATTGAAGCGTGTTGCTAGACCTTCTTGGCTTCTCTTCCCTTCTGAAAATCAAACTTGGTGGTTAAGGATTCGTCACAGCCTTTGAACTCTCTTAAAACTCGTATTTAGGGTTTGTATTTATATGGTCTGGAATTTGGTCGATACGCCGTATTGGATTTGCTCAATACAACGTATTGGGGTTTCTTGGAGTAGGAACCACGGTTGATATGTTCTAGAATCTTCCAATACTCGATCTTCGATATGGCGTATAGGGTCTTTTGGATACGGCGTATTGGTCAATAAATCTTCCTGGTTTCTTGTGAAGTGCAGGCACAAACACGCCGTATCTTACTTGTTGGATACGGTGTATAGGTTTTCAGAACAATAGTCTTTAGAGTTATAGTGTAAGCTCTAAAATGCTAAGGGGGTCGTCCCTTTTAGTTATATTTCACCAATTTTCCATAGGTTTCTACAAATAACTATAGAGACATTAGGTACCATATTCATGCAATATTATATATAATGGGCAATTCTAAATAGGATAAATGATGCTATAATATACGACGTTATTTGATGCCATCATTGGCTTAAAGCAGCTCCACGTTGCTTGGTACGATATGCTTGTACGAAGTGTTCTACATTCTATAGTTCTACAAAAGATGCTATGTCCTCAACATTATTCCGCAAGGAAGAAGTAAAGATATTCATGGTATAAATTTCCGATGATTATATTATTTTTGCATCATTTGATCCTAGTCTTTGTGATATATTATCTGATATAATGAGTTCAAAATTTAAGTTGTCAATGATGGGCAAAATGTCATTTTTTCTCGGACTTTAAATTTCTCAAAGTCCTAGAGGCATCTTTATAAACCAAACAAAATATGCTCTAGAAATTCTTAAGAAATACGGTATGGATTCTAGTGACCCAGTTGACACTCCTATGGTGGAAAGGACTATCAGAACTAGTTAATCACTTCACTTCCATTACTTGTACACGAAATCAAAAAGAAAAGAGAAAGAAGATATGAAGAAGTTTAGAGAGAGAAACAAGATAGAGAAAGTAGAGAGAAAATTAGAAGATTGTAATATTAGCTTGAAAGAGAATAAACAACCAACCACCTTTTCCTTGGTGGAAAAGGTGTATGTATACCCTTACACAATAAGTTGGACATGTAAGGTTTAGAAACGGACAGGGCTCGGGATTTACTTGGGCTTAAACCCGCAACACGTACAATATTAGCTTACTAAATGAGCTAGATTTTTTTCTAGCCTATTACAACATTACATAACTGAATAACCGAGACCTAATATTCTTAATGATATAACGGGGGGGAAATACAATATAAAAAAAACCCTTTTTTCCTTGTTCGATCAATATTTTGAGACTAACAATCTCCACCAAGTCTGTGTTCATTGTGGACAATACCTTTATGAGATCAATGAGATTGCTTTTTGTCATTAAGCTCTTGTGATCTTGGTCTCTGTCTGCGTTGTAGGCTTGTTTCTTCAGGCTATGTGATCTTTGATCTTGAGCCTTTGTCATTGTCTTTTGACTTTTTCTTTTGTTAAGAGATCTTTAAATATTTTCCTTGTTTGTCTTAATCGTCTATGCCACCTTGCGATCTTGTGTCTTGACCAACATGCTCATACTTTGCATCATCTTGAAAGCTCTCTAATAATCTCCCCGAAGCTTGGTTTCTAAGGAGGAATCTTTAATATCAGAGTTTGCGGAAGTCTTTATCTTTAATTCTTGAGCTTTCTTGATTCTTAAATCTTGATGCTTATAGTATATCTTTGTAGTTTGAGGATGAGCATGTGGTAATGAATTCGACTCTGCTGGAATGAGGTATCTCCATCTCTATCTTTATATGAATCTTGAAATAAAACAGTCAGCAATAAATCTTGTGGATGAATATGGCTTTGTCATTCGCACGGATTTGGTTGGATTAACCTCTGGATTCGTGAGGACCAACCTGTGATTAGGTAAATTGAATTTAGAAGAATCTCCTTAATAGGATTTCCATCTTTAAGCGTAGGATCCTCTAACGCAGATGCATTAGATTCACCATACTTCCTTGTTCTCAATACCAGAACGTCTCAAAGCAGACAACATGATATGAGTGAATCAGATAGTTACTATCTTTCTGATTGAGTCGTCAATTCATTTACTGGACCAAATCAATATCCAGTTATCACAAGTTTGATCCATATAGGATCTCGCAAGTCACCTACCAAGAGCTTGTTTGATGTTGGCTCAAGCAGGATTTCCATCTTCACGGTGAATACTTAAGTATCACTCGGATGTTCTGGCAAAGTCACAAGGATAATGCGTAGGACTCTTATTAACAGCTTGTGAACTTGATGATGTTCAACAAGTGTTTGTAATGGAATGTGTCTTAATGAGATTTATTTTATTGATCTCTTGGCTTTAGACTCGATTAGTGCGTTTTGGTTTTAATACTCGGAGGCTGGAGCAGACTGCCACTTATTCAATATCAACTAACCCGGAGTGAGAAAGTCAATAGAAGTCGTGTGTATCTCCGTGACAAATGAGACAAGTATCTTTTGAGAGAAACATGAATGGATGGGAAAGGTTGTGCATTGCATCACTGGGTCCATGATGTCATTCTTCAATATCAGAATTCATCTTTGTGAAAACCGATAGATTATGTATTGACTCGGTTTCTGCCTAAATGTTTGTGGAGGGCTTCTTTGTTTTCACCCTTTATCCATACATTTCTTTTTAATTCTTCAACCCCTTCAATGCTTACCAAGACGTCATTACTAACACCTTGTTGTGATTGTTCCAGTGTTAGCTGAATCTTAGTCGACATTATTCCCTTATTCTCATTCATCTCCAATCATACCTAAGGACTGCTATTTCTAACTATGGAGTGTCCTTGGGTAGATCCCTCTGGTTCTGGTTGGATCATAGGACTGGTTCCTAACCTAACCACCTTATGACTTCAGAATCATCATGAATTAAGATGTTGTTGGGTATTTGATCTTCACCATAAAACCGTTGAAAAATCAGTCAAAGTGTTTGATAGAATATCAAAACGTTTAACACTCTGAAAGTTTTATCTTTTGGAAAAACTCCCTTTTACACGTGCATCGATAAACGAAAATGTTTCGCACATGTGGGTAAGAGTATAAAGCACTTTTCACTCTTGAGTCTTTAGATCACTTATTATTTTCTAGATCATATTTTAATTACATTTCTCCCCTTATTTTAAATACTAATTCACTTAGTTTTTGAAATACCAGGTGATTAAAATTTGTCATGAAAATTCTGTGGAGAAAACTTTTATACTTAGCATGCCGAAATAGTTTTCTGTTTGCTCCCCCTTAATTTTACATATGTTTGACACCAAAAAAATGATACCAAGTTGTAAAATGAATATAAAATTGAGGGTTAGCATTGTTGAGCACACAATTTTGAAAGATTATGAATTGTCATTGAAGAATTCTAGAAAAATTATGCTCAACTACTAAATCATCTTATAACATATAATCTATTGAGTAGTCATTATTATTACAGATTTGTGATTAAGAGATTTTTGATAATGTTTTGAATACATAAAAATTGTCATGTTATGATGTATCTAAAATCATTAAAACTTTGTTTTTTGAAAAACTCTCCCTTAAACATTGACTCATTTTGAAAATGGCACCAAATATAGAAGAATTGTCTTGTAAAACTTGATGAGGGATGGAGTGTTGAACATACAATTTTGAAAGATTATGAATTGTCATTGAGAAATTCTTGAAAAATTATGTTCGACATTTTGAAAAACATCATGTTAGAAGACTCTCTTCTAACGCTAAGGATAAGTGCACTGAAACGTACACTCTTCTTTGTCGTTCGGGTCCGAGTTGCAATCTGAGAGCAATTACAAGTCATAAAGAAAAATAGAAATGACATGTTTTGAAAGCATTTAGAACTCTTGCTCGAACTTCATTTACATACCCGTGTTGATGTTAATCAACATTTCTAAGTACGTAAATGTTATCGATTCCAAGAGACATGTCGAGAAGATTCTTTTTGGAATTTTTTGATTTTTTGATTTTGTATTTTCTTTTTGAAATTTTATAATTTTGTATTTTGTTTTATAGGTTTTATATTTTTATATACAAAAATTAAAATAAAATAAAGTAAAATAAAAATCAAGAAGTAAGTAAACTTCGAATCCCCTGGGACGATTGTCTAGCAGATATATCATGTATCAAAGTTGTCCCATGTAACCTTGGTCTCCCAGATATCACATTTTCTTTTATCCACACCTTGATTCGTTCCTTCAGATTGAAAGGAGTGCCTGCATTCAAATCAAGATTTTGTTCCTCCTGAGCATTTATGGATGTACCTACACTTGAATCAAGATTTTGTATGCATTCATGAAGATTAGTGATATATGTATTGGAACCATGTGGGGGTTCACTGTCAACCTTGGTTGTGCTAGATTCGAATATCTTTCTAGTTAGAACCCATCTAAGACCAACAGTCTTGAGAATTCTACCTGTTGGTTTCCACCTAAGACAAGATCTAGGAGTCGTTGTTTTCTCATGCACAACGAAAGTCTTTTTGATTGAAAACCTATGTCCTGTTAGGATCTGTCTTTCTGGTTTCTTTGCAGCACTTATTTGCTTTTCGGGTTTGTTTATGTTTGTTGTCTTATGGGATGGAACCTTAGCACGTGAGTTGACTTCATTCAGGAATTTTGTTACACAAGAATCATGATTTGCATTAAAGACACATTTCTGACATGTCGAGCAAACAAAATGTTTGGTGTTAGAAAAATTTCTAGAATTCCTAGAGTGTTCTGCTATGGGCACAGTCTTTGTCGTTACGCAACTACTCTTAGATGTAGGCCAATTCCTAGAGTTTTGGTTATTGATCCTAGGTTTTGGTTTGCAATCATTAGCTGTGCTTTGTGATCTAGCAGAAGGCATCACACTAGGTCTTGAATTCTTATCGTTTTCTTGTGTCTTTTTCTTAGCTTCCTCTAGGTAGTGATTATGAACCATGTCATTTGAGCTATACCTAGATGAGCTAGGTGCAATCACGTGATGAGGTTTTACAATAGCAGATTCTCTTTCCCTAGGCAAATAATGTGTATTGACTGGTTTTGGCAAATAGTTATTTACATCAACTTGGGAGGCAAGCCGTGGTTTCGAAGATTTAGGTCGTTTAGATTTAAACGCAGTCGGTTGTCTAACAATGAATTGATTTCTCAGTGGATGTAAAATCGGTTTCCCCAAGATTGATGATTTTGCAAACTTAGTATTCACACTATTTCCTGTTAATTTTCTTAACTTATTTTTTAATGCTGCAATTGCAAATCCTTTTTCTTGAAGTTGAGCTTTGAAGTCAGCATTTTGAGCAATCAAAGACGTTGTGTGTTCTATAGTCTTAGCTCTTGTTATCTTGATAGAATCAGACAGTTCTTTGTAATGCTTTTTCAAAGTCTCATTTTCCTTAAGTAATTTAGCCACTTGATGTTTCAATTCGATGTTTATTGTTTCAATTACATCTATGTCATGTTTAACCTTGGCTTCATTACTTTTTACTTTTGAAAATTGACCATGTTGCCCTTCTTTTAAAGCCTGATTTTGATATTTAAGTTTAAGATTAACACAACGTGCTTCCATTCTTAAAAAATCTTTTTAAAATTGGGTAACGGTCTTTTTGAGACAAATATTTTCATATTCGAGAGATTGATATGAAAGTTCAGTTGTCTGGTTATCAGTTAATTTGGCAGGCAAAGGACATGTGTCATGATATTGTTCAGCATTCTGGTTAACCTCTCCATCATTATTGAATTCAGGTTGCTCAGTATGTTGTTGTCCTGTAGCAAGTACATTGATTACAGCAGTCGTTTGTACCTTAGTCATTGGCTCTTCATCATATATGGGTCTGATATCTGCATCATCAGCATATGCATCATTCACTGAGCTACTGCTTGTATCCTGCTCTTTTGATTATGTCCCACATCTTTCTGTGTCAAACAATCTAGCATCTAGTGCTTTACTTGCATCAACCTTTTCCTCTGTTATCTGCATCTGTCTTTTATTCACCCTCCTGTCATACTCTCTTTTATGCATTGCTCTTTTATCAATCGACTCTTTAACATATTCCATGTGTTGGATCAATGTATCACGGAATTCTCGAATCTCGAGTTGAGTGTATTGTAGAAAGTAATTGTGTGTCATTATAACATATTCATCATCCAAATAAATCCGTGACTTGATGAACATTTGAAACTGTGTCTCGAGTACTTTAAAAGCAGCCATGGATCCAATCTCTTGAAATTCTTCTTTGTCAAGTTGCTTTTCTAGTTGATCCATGTTTAGGAACATTGTGCATGTGAAAGTCTCTACATCTTGACCAAAGGGTGTCGCAAATGCGCGTTTGAATTCACACTCGGTTCGAGTTCCTTTTAAGTCGTTGTTTAAAAGAAGCTTGAGGTGTGAATGAAGTCGTTGAAAAGATACCATGCAACTTTCTTTGGCTTTGTCTTGCATTAGTTTCATTTGTTGTTCTTCCGAATCTGAACACGAAGATAAAGTATTTTTCGTTTCCATTTTTACCGTGATGTGAAGTGAAAATGATTTGTAGGATCTTAAGTAGGTAAAGTTATTGTTGTTGTGGATTGAAATCAATTAATGTTCACGAATTTTTACAAGTATTTGATTTAAACCGAGAAAAGAATTGAATCTTTCACAGGATTTTACAAAATCAAGAAGAAATCATGAAACAATAATTAATTGTTGTTGAAATTATTGTTGTATTTGAAGTATTGTAACTTTTGTTAACGATTTGTTGAGCTAAAAGGACTAACGGTGAAATTTCTTACAACGAAAGGGCTAAAAGTAAAAAATTTGAAAACTAAAATGTAAAACTAAAAAAATAACAAAAATTAAAAGTTTAAAAGTGAATAAATTTTCTTTGTGAAAGTTGTTAAATTGCCTTCTAAATACAAGTTGTTAAATTGCCTTTCAAAGAAAATTGTTAATTCGCTTTTGGTTGGACAACTTGATAAATCGCCTTGTGAAGGAAATTGTTAAATCGCCTTGTGAAGGAAATCTGTTAAATAGCCTTGTAAAGGAAATCTGTTAAATCGCCTTGTAAAGAAAATCGTTAATTCGCCTTGCCTTGCACTGGAAATCTGCTAAATCGCCTTGCACTGGGAATCTGCTAAATCGCCTTCCAATGCCAAATTGCTAAATCGCCTTCCACTGCGGATTGCTAATTCGCCTTCCACTGTAGATTGCTAATTCGCCTTCTACTAGACGAAGCTCAAATTTTTCAAAACACAAAAAGACTCACTTTTGATCATTTTTACCCAAAATTTCTTGTACAACTAGTATTACTAAGCCTATAGGTACCTTAAAAACGCAAACTTTATGGTTTTTAAACCAAAAAAAAGTTAAAATCAAGATTTGTATTTTCTAAAGCTATTCGAACGCAAAAATTGAACAAAAATGATATTTTTCTTGATTCAAAGCATGTACACCTATACCTTAAAGATACTTGATCAGATTTACCAAGGTAAATGATCCTTTAGTGTACACAAAAGCTTCAAAAAACAAAAAAATAAGAAGAAAAGGTACGGTTTAAGAAAAAAAAATGAAACAAAGAATAGAGAAACAAACACAAAACTTAACAAATCACTCCATGGATCTTGATACCAATTGTAGAAAATGCTAGTAATCTATAACACTAAATAACAATAAAGAAATTCTAGAGAGAGAAAGTAGATGGGAGGAAGGTTCTAGTAAGAGAAAGTACCAAAGAAAGAAAGATTAGATTATGTGTGAGAAAAAGAACCAACCAACACCCTCTCCATGTGTAGAGTGGGTATTTATACATCATGCACTAACCGGCCATGGGCTTAAGTAATGGGCTTTCCATGTATCTTTGGCCCGGTTAGCTTACTGACATTACATTTGATTAATCTACAAGCTATGACTATCTATATTGGAAGTGATCGATACTTTTCGTATTTCTAACAATTTCACCAAAGTTGACGCAGTTTCATCAAATGTCATGACAACCGCCTCTGCAATATCATCAGATACTTCCAACTCAAGCATGTGCCTGTAGTCGAGAAGTTTGACACACATACCAAGCGGTTTAATGAGTGTTATTTTAACTTTCATGATATATGAAATAACAAAGCATTACCTTAAAACAGGGTACTCCATTGGGTTGTTACATGAGTTACACCAAAAATGCCCTTCCTTGCGGGTGATCATACTCTTCTTACACTTTTCTCCCCTGCATGACGGGTAGTTCCAACCCCTCTTTGTCCTCACCCTATCAATCTTCACTTCACAATGGAAGGTTGAAGAATGGAAATACATTTATGGTGTTAGTGTAGTCTGATGGAACAACATAAACATAAGGGAATATCGAAAAGCAGGTGGCCTACATCATATTTCTGGTTATAGGCCCACATTAGCAAGTTTTCAAGTGTGCCAGCCTTCACCTCTGTGTTGGCTGCCGATAGAGTTTCTTTCATCATCTCCACACCACTACTATTTAGAAACATGGTTACCATTAGAAGGCTGCTGCAATTTAACAATAAGAATAACCAATTTAGCGGTACTCACATGTCATTTGTCTTCAATTGTTAACACAGGCACTTGATCATCATCGACAATCACGGTTGATGATACGGTAAATAGATAAAGACGATATGTACGACAAAAATCATGCGTTAGAAAACCAATGACCATCATAAACTGTCTACAAACTTTTGGACCTGTAGGTACTTACTATTGTAAAGCTTTACTGTGACTGCGGTTAGAACAACTAAGTGCAGCCCAATATGGCGTGTCCACTTTTCAATCAACAAATCTCCCAGACCACCCCTATAGCGTCACTTTTATTGACTGGCCCCTGCATAGAATTGGAAAAAAATTCACATAATATCAGTGGTCCATACAGGCGCAACTTTAATAGCCAAATAGAATTTTTAGAACTTGTAGTTAGCGATATAGAAGTCTAGTATCCTTAAGCCTGTCTTCTATTGAGTACTCCTGCCAACGTTGGTAACGTAGCCAGCAACATCTATAGGTAATTTACTTATATACATATGTACCGTTGATGTGGGTCGTGGTTCAAGTATTTGTTGTTTGTAGGTTCAAGCGCATCAAGTTCCACCAACTAAAAAGGATACCTGATGAAACCTTCAGATTTCACAAAATATTTTCGAACAGTTGTTGCGCCGTCAAACTCCAGCATGAAATCAGCATATCTCATCACACAGAACTTATCCTTATTGGGCTGAACAGCAAAATTCTTCACAAAGTAAATGGTCCCTTCTTTCATCCTTAAGAAATTATGCGCAATGCTCCCCCTTGTTATGCAATGCATCAAATTACCATGCAATATTGTTTTGTTAGCATTTTACACACAACTGATCTTCTGCAAACTTTATGGACAACGTAAATTTTAAAAGCAAACCTCTACATCGAAAATAATAAATTCGGTGCTCAAATATCGGCCAGTGGCCGCATTGACATCCCACATCCTGCATATCATCACCATAATGGTACCCGTCATACCAAGCTGAAGTTGGTTCAACAACAGTTCTCGTTGGTTTCTTGCAGCCACAATCAACATATTCTTATAGGTTTGGGATGTGCAGTCTTAAAAGTAGTAGTGAGAGTGAGCTCAGTATTGGTGGGAGATAAACGACATGACATGTCATTTATACATGTCATAATTGGATGCTATGTAACTCCTTAATCTTTCAGATTCTTTAGAGTATTGAATGTTAGTTAACATCATCCTTAGTATTGTTGTTGTAACTGCCATGTCTATCAACCTTCCTGCTTATTCATTGTGGTGGTAATTGTTGTTGTAACTAACTGCCATATTCATTGGGGAGGGAAGGTAACTGCGTTTAGGGATGGAAGCCTTTGTTAGAAGGCTTTGTTTTACATCATTAATACTGCCCTATTAAATATATGAAACTGAATCTTATATGATATAAGATAAATATCTTACTATTAGGTAATAAACTGTAGAATATATAAACTATCTAAACTCACAATCAAATGACAAAGAACTAGAGAGAGAAAGTGGAAGGATAAACACTTTTAGAGAGAGAAAGGAAGAGAGAATATTAGCTTAAATAAAATGAGAAAGTGAACAACCAACATCCTCTCCAAGCAATAGAGAGGGTGCTTATACCATCTATGTGGCCGGCCATGGACCTTGTGTGGGCTTTCTATGGGCCTTGGGCCTTTATACCTTACTAAGGTTCCAAAAAGTAACTTAGACCTACGAGCTACGTATTCTAGGTATGACCGAGTCTTTTCTTGATTCCTAACAATCTCCCCCTAAGGGAGGTCACATCCTTTTACAAAAATCTTAAGCCTAACATTCTATGAATGTCTTCGTCTTTGCTCGTGGTCTTGAATCTTTATCTTTCAACTTTTGATATGCATAGTGTTCTTTAGACTTTAGGCTTGAGCTTGTTCCTTTAAACTTGACTTGTATGTGAACTTAAACTTCTTTGAGATCATCAACCT
>BQNB010030956.1:32017-54399 GCA_026074375.1 Tanacetum coccineum
AACAATGAAAAATAGTAAATTGGGAGGCTACCTAGAACGGCCTTGACAAGAGTTAACCTACCACCGATCGATAAAGAATTGGCTTTCCAAGAGGTAACCTTCTCTCTAAATCGGTTTATAACAGCACTCCAACCATTACAAGAGTTCATCTTTTTCCCCACCGGAAGCCCAAGATAGAAGAAAGGAATGGAATCATGAGTGCAACCAAGGGATGAGGCCATGGAGATTACCTCATTAGCCAGGACGCCTACCCCAATCACTCTGCTTTTATCAACATTCACTTTAAGACCCGAGGCAAGTTCAAAACATCTAAGGATATGAATGAGGTTCATAGCATTAGCCCTTGTCTATTCCCCAAAAAAGAGAGCATCATCGGCGTATTACAAGAGAGAGAGATTGACACCGTTATTCACAAGAAAGATCCCTTTATAAATACCTTTATCACAAGCTTCTAAAATTGATATTTGAAGAGCCTTAGCCACAATCAGGAACAATAAAGGAGAGAGAGGATCTCCTTATCAAAGACCCCTATGAAGCTTGAATTCTTTTGATGAGGAGCCATTAACAAGGATAGAGATTGAAGCCGATGAAAGACACGAAGAGATCCAACTTCCCCATTTCAAATCGAAGCCCATTTGCCTCATAATATCAAGGAGAAAAGACCAGTTTACGCTATCGAAAGCCTTTTCAAAATCCACCTTAAAGAGGAGGAGTTTGGAATCTTCAATGGAAGCCATTCTTATGATCTCATTCGCAACCATGATACCGTTAAGAATTTGTCTACCAGCAATGAACGCCGCTTGATTTGGACTGATGACGGTGTCAATGACTCTAGCAAGTCTATTAGCGAGGATCTTAGAAATTACCTTGTAAACGCATCCAATGAGACTTATAGGACGATAGTCCCCAAAGCCAGAGGATCTTTGCGTTTGGGGATTAAGACAATGAACGAAGGATTGCACCCATTTGTTAGACGCCCCGATGTCTCAAAATTTTTTATGCATTCCTGAAACTCAAACTTGATAATATCCCAGAAGGTTTTGATGAATTTGAAATTAAATCCATCCGGGCCAGGGGCTTTGGAATTAGCGCAACCCCACACAGCCTCCTTAATTTCCTCGACAGACATATAAGATTCCATAAAGCAAGCTTCGTGGTCGGAGAGTTTTCGAAATTGACTACTAGAGAAGCACGACCGATTTGATCTCGCTTCCTTAAACCTGGACGAAAAGTGATCGAAAGCAGCCTCTTTAATGACCTCAGGTTCTTCCTGCCAAATTCCGTTCACCATAATACCTTTGATGTTAGAGTTACAATAATTAATTTTAAGGATGGAGTGGAAAAACCTAGTGTTTTCGTCGCCTTCGATAGCCCATTTGAGCCGACACTTTTGCTTCAAATCTTGTCTGTGAATTTGGTCAAGATGATCGAGGTCCATAAGCCACTCCTCCCTTTTTCGCAACATCATAGTCAGAAATGTGCCCTTCTTCAGCCTTCAAGTCCCACTCTAATAACTTGTTCTTTAAATCGTCCCTTGCCTTATTTTGGTCTTTGATGCGAACGGATGTCCACTCCTTGATGTCCCATATAAGCTTTTTAAGCTTATATTTAAGGATAATGTCCGGATTAGACGAGAGATGACTGAGATGAGTGGAGGCCCATGATTCCTTAACCACGTCATGAAAGCCCTCCACACCAATCCACTTATCAAAAATTCTAAATGGTTTAGGCCCAAAGTTAGGCAAGCCTAATTTCAGTCTGATGGGACAGTGATCCGAAACCGAGCGACAAAGGACAGAAACATCGGCATCGTTCCACATATTGAAGAAACCGCTTGTAACAAGGAACCTATCTAATTTGCTGGCCTTCTTCCCTTCCTTGTCAAATCGAGTAAACTGTCTCCCACCCAAGGGGAGGTCACAGAGACCAGTTCTCGATATGAAGTTGTTGAAAGTGTTTGCTTCTATGTCGTCAAAATTACTACCAATCCTCTCATCCATGCTTCTCACCATGTTAAAGTCTCCAAAAATTATCCAGACCACTTGCGTGTCTGAAATAAGATGTTCAAGAGATGACCAAATATGTTCCTTTAAAGAAGAAGATTGAGGCACATACACGTTAAGAAGACCAATCTTGGATGATTGACCTCTCCAAGTACCAATAACGCCCAAAAAATTTATGGTAGAAATCTTACTCTCAAGCTCGAAAACCCTAGAGTCCCACATGGTTATAATACCTCCCGAAGCACCAATAGAGCTACTATAAGCCCAATCTACATGGGAATTAGACCAAAGAGACCTGATGAGAAAATGATCAACCTCTTCTATCTTAGACTCTTGAATGCCAAAGAAAATAGGCGCTTCACATACTATAAGATCCCTCACCCAACTTTTTTTTGAATCTCGCCCCAAACCATTACAATTTAAAGAAATACCAATCATCAATACAGAAAAAACACCTCAAGTAAGGCACAACCAAATCAAGAAGATCCGATCGTGACCCTATTAGAATCATATTTGAAGGAGAAACCAATATGTGCTCCAATCTTTTCTATCAATGCCTCCTCTCCCCAAACATCTGAGCCATCCATTTGGAGGCCCTGATTTTGAGAGCTGCCTCCAACCCCAAACCGAATCTTTTTATTCTTATGTTTAGCTTTTCTCTTATTGCCCTCTTATGGGATGTAATTCTTCTCATGATTATCAGATAATTTCTGAAAACTGGCCAGAAGGTCATCCAATTCTTTGTCTTCTTAAACCACATTGAATGGCTGAACCAATGGGATGTTTTGGACTGGAGTGGCCCTAGATGTTGTTGGCTTGGCTGAACCTGATAATATGGGATCTTGCGGGCTTGAACCAGGTGTGGCCCCAACAAAATCTACTTTAAGAGGGGACATGGTTGGGTACATATCATAGGGTGAAGGGGCGGGGGGGGGGGGGCACTAGAGCACGGGGATACGTTATACCTGTCATTAGTTTGAGCATACCCCATAGCTGAAGAGCAGCCAAAAAATGCATGCGGGGAGATAGAATCGTCATTCTCATAAATGTTATCCATCTTGGGGCTGTCAACCTTGGGAATCTTAGATGCCTCCCTAGGAAATTATAAAGGGGACTTTTCATTTTCCATGGTGAAAGATTCCCCACCAGAATCCACTCCATCATCCGCCTACTCCATAACCGTTGGGCCAATAAACTCTTCCTCAAAGCAATAATCTTCCTCACCAGACTTATTGTCATTTGTGGTGGGAGAGTAAAAGAAGGACGAAGTATAAAATTGCTCTTCAAACACCCTAACAGGGTAAATTTTGTTATTTACCAATACATCTACTGGTTGACAAATGGAAGTCATCCTTGTTGTAAGCACTAAATATTTGACCGAAGACAGGACCTTGGCGTTGAAATCAAGACGGCCGACCTCGAGAATTTTACCGAACTTACTAATAATGGTTTTAACAGACCCAAAACTTCTCGCTAACGAAGGGAGACCTTCAATAGTAATCCACGTCAGTCTGCCACATGAGATATCATTATACTCCCATAGCTTTAAGTCATCAAACCATTGATGCAACCAAATTTTATTCTCATTGAGGCATTGCCTCGCCTCCTCTCTTGAACTCCATTCGAAAAGGAGGGATAAGCCCCTAACGTACTTCACACTACAGCCTTCTAGCCCATTATTGATAACAATGTCCCAAGAATTTTGAAGAACATGGAAGTTCTTAGCATTCCCTATCCAACACTTTTCTAGTTGCAATCTAATGGACTTATCTTCTTCAAATTTTACTAGCTGGCATAATGGTTCTGGTCCACTTTTATGGCTAAGGATCGCATCTTTAAATGAATGATTAGCAATTTTTTTAGATGGGCCATTAACAGATTCTTTAAAAGTATGATTAATATCCTTTCTCACCTCCTTATGTTTTGAGTGAAACCCTTGTCTGATTGGAGCAGCCGCACCACCATTCTCCTTTGATTTGAAAAACTTGGCCATATGAATCACAAGCTTTTCATCACCAATTAGAATCCCTTTCAATTTTCTTTTAAATTCCCCGATGTTACCCACGTTCTTGAACCTAACAAAGCCGAATCTCGATCCTATTTATTTCTCTTGAAGGCAATGTACACATCCACCACATTCCCATATCGGCTGAACATCTTCCATAGTGCACTTGAATCCCATGTTTCTGTAAAGTTAGTGAAGAAGAAAGAGCTTGCACTGGCTTTCATTACTTTGTCAAAATCGGTTATCTTAGATTTAACCCCTGGAAAAGAATTTTCGCCATGCCTCCTATCCTGAACATCACTCTCATTCCTAACCCTCCTTTGATTCCTTGTAACCTTTGTCCACCCGTCTTCATCATCCAGGTTTTCCCTATTTCTAGTTTGGTATTATGATTGGTAGTGGTGGTGTTGTGGTGGTGGTGGGGTTTGGTGTGGTGGTGGTAGTATTTTTCTCTTTCCATTTGGTATTTTTAGAAAGTCAATTTTATCAATTACTCATGAATACTACTACTGCATTTTAAACTCAAAACAAACTTGAAAACAACACATAAATGTGATGAACCAATTTCTTATCAAATAAGCTGAAATAACAATTACTAAAAACACAGATTCAAACCATGGTTGCTATGAAACCTTTAAAACTAATTTTACTTTTTACTAGCCTTGGAAACAGATTAAATCTACTTAATTTATCTAGCTAAACTTGGCTTAGAGACTTAACCCAATTAAAACACCATATGACCCAATTTAGACCTAGTGCCAAACACCCCTTTAAAAACCTTTCTTGACATTTAAACTTGATTCAAACTGATATAACCCACAAATTGTAAAGACCAGATGTTAAATAAGCTGGTAAGACAATATTAAGCAAGTTTCAATCAAAAATAAGCAATGAATTAAGCTAGAACAGATTACAAGCTAATTTAAGACATATTTAAGAAAACTTAAACAAAGGATTTCTAAACTATGACAAGGCATACAAAAGCATTAGATAACATTAATAAGCATAAATAAGCAATTAAAAACAGACAATAAGCAGTAATAAGCAGTTCTACATTAAATAAGCTAAAACTAGGAATTTTGAAAACTTACAAAACCCTTACTTAAACAGGGCAAATTAATGCTCTTAGAGCTATTCTACAAGCTCTAGCTTGTATAAAAAAGCTAGTAAAAGCAATATAAGCCCTTCCCTTTTTGGCTTATCTTCCAAAGAGCTTTTTGAGTGAGTATTTGTGAACTAGTTAATTAAGCAACAAGAAACTAGAGAGTTTTCATTGCTTAAGTACAAACAACTTATAAGAGCTTAATATAAAAGCTTAAAGTATCTTTTGAAACACAAATGGACTTTAAAAACTTATAAACAAATTTTGAAACCAAACTTCAAACTTTCATTAAACTTTTAAAAATATTACAAGAAAATTACAATAAGCTAAGTTAAACTAGAAATAAGCTGAAAAAAATGAAAAACTAGATGCCAAATGGCTTACAAGTGACCTATTTTATACTAAACGTATGAAGGTTCTAGGTCTTCTTGATGTGCTTCTTTTGTGAGAGGCTTAGCAGCTGTTTTTGTTGTGTGAGAGAGTCTTGAATTGATCATAGCCATCCATCTTGAGTAGTCCCCAAGCCAATTGATCATAACCCTCTATTTCTTGTCATTTTCCCTTGACGAATTAGGGTGTAGAGGATTGCCAACCTAAATTTTGGTGTTTAGTGAGGTGGGTTAGGGTTAATTAATGGAGTTTGTAGTGTGGTGAAGGTGTTTTGTTTGGTTGTTGCAGAAAAGGACACACACTATATGTGTGAGAGATATACAGTGTCAAAAGGGGCGGGAAAATTTGTTTGGGGATAAGCAGGGTAAAAGTTTTAGGTTTTGACACCTTAGGTCCCTCAACATGTATAGTTATATTACATCAATGGTCCTTGTGCGTTGGCAAATTTGGTCCTTAGAGTTAATACTTGTTTGCGCCGTTAGTCCTTAAAGGACTAATGGTGTAAGGGTTTGAAGGATAACGCAGTTAAGTGTTCTGGGTTGGGTTTTGGGCTTGGTTAATTGGGCCCGGTGTTAAGAGAAAGGGTTATAAGGGTTTTGGTTTGGGCTTAAATAAAAGGGTTTGGGCTAATGGGTTATGGTATTGGATTTGGTTTATAAAAAAGAGGTTTAGGGTTTATAATGGTAGTGGGCTGACCCGGGCCCACTAGGTGGGTACGAGTGGGCCCACTTTTGACAATTTAGGTTTTCGGGTTTGGTTTTTGATGCTCTTTCCAATGCCACTTCCCGGGGTTGACTTTGACTTGATTTTGACCTCGTTGACTTTGTTGACTTGGGCTTTGACTTGACTTTTGCTTCACGCTCTTTCCGTTCTCGTGCTCGGTTTTGTCGTTTTGGCTTTGTTTTTGTCCTTTTCTTGGATATCCGTTACCTGCACAATACAAATGCAAAACATACAAATACAATGTATTTTTGGTACGTTTTTGGTCGTTTTAGCTCGTTTTTAATGGTCAAAGGTATGTGTAATTAAACGCATACCAAAATCCCCCATACTAAGATATTGTCGTGTCCTCACGCAATGTTATGAAGTAAACACTTACAAAAACTAACAATCTCGATCCCCCTCGACGAATAACCTTGAAAAGTAGCTAAGTGTTCATCGAGGGGAAATAAAGAATCAATAGCTTCGAGAAGCCCCGTTTTTACCATTTTTAAATATTTACACTAACTACCACTAATATTTTTGTATTTTTTTCTTTTTCTCATTTTTTTGTACTTTTCTTTTTATGCAACTAACTACCTTATTTGACTTTCGTTATTTTATAACTTTAGGGATCATAGAACAAGAAACATTTCATTCCTAAAATGCTCAAAAAGATAAATTCATCGTTCCTGACTTTTCACTTATTCCAAACCAAGCTTAAAACAATATCACCGTTAAATACAAGTTAAGATGCTAACACTACTCATATTTGTAACTTGTAAACTTTTCACTCCCGGCAATTATTATATTTAAGTGAATGTGCCATTTCGAATTTCAACCATGGATCAACGTTTTTTTTATGCAAAATTTTATGCTTCGCGTTCCACCCGAGAATAATGAGTTTGAAGGCGATATCATCCCATGTAGCGACTTTCGTCTCGGCACATCCCAATCTCGCGGCTAAGTGACCAGGCTTTTGACACCCCACAGAGACTAGTATCGGGACTCACGGACCTTCGGTTTCAAAAACTCGTAGGTTTCTCGTTTATACATATCTTATTTAATGTAATCATGAAATAGTCTAAGTTCAAAAGCATATTTAAATTTAAGAAAAAGAGATTTTCCCTATATTTATTTATTACACTTATTAATATTAACATAACCATGATGCAATCGTAATCTTCGACCTTTTTGAAGGCTGCAACATCGGTTGTGAGCCGGAAAGATGCAACAAACTTTTATCGGTCTTGGATTATTATTCTCACTATGGGATTTCTTTAGAAGGCTGTAACATCGGTTGTGAGCCGGCAAGATGCAGCAAACTTTTATCAGCCCACAGTTTATATAATTTCCTTATTCATCATTTTTTCATTTTTTTATTTTCTCATTTTTTTATTATTATTTTTTTTACTTTATTTCGTGATATATAGAAAAGACTTCTTTTTGGAAAATTTAAGTATAAATTTGAACTAAGACTAAAATTATTGATATCGACTACATTTTAACTTCAAAAATTGTTGATTTAAGTTTAATTTTCAAAAGTAGCACGTATTATTAGTCCGGTTAGGAGCTTATGGGAGAAAAAGCGACAAATTACACTTATGAGCTCTTAAGATTTCCAAATAATCCTTGCTTAGCATCCAACTTCTACTTAACACTTTCATTTTTCGTTCTTCGCAATTTCGCGAACGCTTAGTCTAAAAGTTAAGGAACAAGCTAAGAGCTCAACACGCTCGATCGGGTCAAAATTTATTCTTATTCTACCCAGCAGGAAAGTCAAAATTGTGACAAAACACTTATTTTGTTTTTGAAATTTTTTAAATTTTTTCATTTTTTTGGTATTTTGGTGGTAAAAACGGGATTACGCGAAAACAACGGCTGCAGGTACAATCAAATCGAAGATCCCCCCATACTAGAGTTAAACATTGTCCTCAATGTTTTACGAAGGGTTTCTACGTAAATCCTAAGCCGTTTATTAAGTATGCTTAAAGAAAAACATTAGTCGATAAGATTTGGATATTGGATTCCCAAAATGAAGCTGAGGATTTGAAGCTCGAGTGATCGAAGGACAAAACCACGAGCACGAGAGGCTTCAAAATCCGAGCAATCCTGGATATACATCACAAAAACACAAGCAAACGAGAAAGGTAGAGGCGAGCCTCATCACAACAAAAAAACACTTATTCATTACTACAATACTATTACTAGGATAAGCATGGGGTGCCTCCCACGAAGCGCTTGTTTAGGGTCACTAAGCTTGACCCATTCCCCGAATTCAATTGTCCTTGGGGAAGGTTTGGAGATCTGGGACAACCACAAGTGGTATGTCCTCTCCAAAGTAGTACTTAAAACGATGACCATTCACCTTAAAGTTTGGCCCGAAGTTTTGAGATAACTCGACGGTGCCATACGGAAAAACTTGGGTGATGGTGAATGGTCCAGACCAACGGGATTTTAGCTTGCCTGAGAAGAGCTTCAATCTAGAATTAAAGAGGAGGACTCGATCACCAACGTTGAAAACGCGGTTCTTGATTTTGGAGTCGTGGATCCTCTTTGTCTTCTCTTTGTAGATCAAAGAGTTCTCATAGGCTTGATCACGAAGTTCATTTAATTCATTGAGTTGAACTTTGCGGTGATCACCCGCGGTCTTAAGGTCAAAGTTTGCATGTTTCAAGGCCCAATAAGCTTTGTGCTCGAGCTCGATCGGTAGATGACATGCCTTTCCGTACACGAGCTTGTAAGGAGTACACCCGATGGGTGTTTTGTAAGCTGTACAGAAGGCCCAAAGTGCATCATCTAATTTATCCGACCAAGAGGCACGGTTCTCACCTACGGTCCTTTCAAGAATTCTTTTTAAACCACGGTTGGAGACTTCAACTTGCCCGCTTGTTTGGGGGTGATACGCGGTAGCAAGACGGTGAGTGAC
Organism: Tanacetum coccineum; assembly: GCA_026074375.1. NCBI lineage: Eukaryota > Viridiplantae > Streptophyta > Magnoliopsida > Asterales > Asteraceae > Tanacetum > Tanacetum coccineum. The sequence continues at coordinate 41,146 of BQNB010030956.1, forward strand.
ACCGTACTTAAGCATGACCTTCGAGAATTGGTCGTTGCAAAAGTGCGTACCGCGATCACTAATGATAGCGCGGGGAGTTCCATACCGAGCAAAGAGAGATTTTAGAAATTTAACAACAACTCGGGCATCGTTAGTGGGGAGCGCTTTCACTTAAACCTATTTCGACAAATAATCGACTGCCATGAGTATATAGTTATTCCCTCTTGAAGACGGGAATGGTCCCATGAAATCGATACCCCACACGTCAAAAATTTTGCAAACTTGGATTGAATTTTGTGGCATTTCATCATGTTGCGAAATTTTGCCTTGACGTTGACAAGTGTCACATCGGGTGACCAAGTCATGGGCATCTCGGTAAATTGTAGGCTAATAAAATCCAGAATCAAAGACCTTTTTGGCGGTGTAGTTGGCACCATGATGTCCCCCGGTGGGTCCACTATGGCAAGCTTTGAGGATGTCAATAGCTTCTTGGCCCGAAACACACCGCCGGATCACTTGATCCGCATATATTTTGAACAAATAAGGGTCGTCCCAAAAGTACTGTTTAACATCCTTGAAAAAGTTGTTCTTTTGCTGGGACGACATCCCTTTAACAATGAAATTCCCCGCGTGGTAATTTGCAAAATTTGCAAACCACGGGGTACTTGAGTTACCACGAAAAGTCAACATATTAAGTGTCTCGAGAGGAAATGTGTCATTTATCTCCTTTGGGTCGAGCACATTTTCATAAGGATTTTCTAATCGGGAAAGATGATCGGCTGCGAGATTCTCGGCTCCTTTTGTGTCAATTACTTTGAATGTGAAATCTTGAAGGAGGAGAACCTACCGGAGCAATCTCGCCTTGGAATATTTTTTAGCAAAGAGATATTTGAGGGCGAATGATCCGTATACACAATGCTATTGTTCAAGATGAGGTAAGACCGTAATTTTTTGAAGGCGTACACCACGGCTAACATTTCTTTCTCCGTCGTGGTGTAACGTGATTCTGCCTCAGTCATTGTTTTGCTTGCATAGTGTATAAGCCTAAAGTGATTTTCATGACGTTGCCCCAAGACTGCACCTATGGCATAATCGCTTGCATCGCACATTAGCTCAAAAGGTAGGTCCCAGTCGGGGGCAATCAAGATTGGTGCTTCGGTTAATTTTTTTCTTAAGTGTTTGAAAGGCTTCAATACACTCCTTGGAGAAGAAAAACAAAGTATTTTTTTCGAGAAGTCGGGTCATCGGCCGGGCTATCTTTGAGAAGTCTTTAATGAATCTACGATAAAATCCAACATGACCAAGAAAACTCCTAATTCCTTTAACGGTGGTGGGATGAGGTAGCTTAGCAATAACATCGACTTTCGCTTTATCAACCTCAATCCCGTTCTTGGAAATCTTATGGCCAAGTACAATTCCTTCCTTAACCATGAAATGAGTTTTCTCTTAATTTAGACAAAGATTAGTGTCTTCACAATGTTTAAGCATCTTGTCCAAATGGGAGAGGCAAGTTTCGAATGAATTCTCAAAGACCGAGAAGTCGTCCATAAAGACTTCTATTGTTTTTTCGATCATATCGTAAAAGATAGCCATCATACACCTTTGGAACGTGCCTGGTGCATTGCATAACCCAAAAGGCATGCGACGATAGGCGAACATTCCATAAGGACACGTGAATGTGGTCTTCTCTTGATCTTTAGGATCGATGGGAATTTGAAAGTAACCCGAGAAACCATCGAGAAAAGAATAGTATTCGTTTCCCGCTAATCTTTCGAGCATTTGGTCCATAAACGGTAGTGGAAAATGGTCTTTACGGGTGGCTTCATTTAACTTTCGGTAGTCAATGCATACACGCCACCCCGTAACCAATCTAGTCGGGATCAATTCATTTTCATCATTTTCGAAAACGGTAAAACCACCCTTTTTCGGTACGCAATGTACGGGGCTTACCTAAGGACTATCCGAGATCGGGTAAATTAATCCGGCGTCAAGAAGTTTTTCAACCTCATTTTTGATGACATCGTGGATTTTCGGATTCACCCGTCTTTGGTGTTGGACCGCCGGTTTGTAGTCCTCTTCTATAAGAATCTTGTGAGTACAAAATTCCGGGTTAATACCCTTGATATCGGAGAGTTTCCAAGCAATGGCTCGCTTGTGTGACTTCAAAACCTTTATGAGAGCGGTTTTCTCCTCATCACTCAATTCTTTAGCAATTATGACGGGCAACTTGTCATCACCCTCCAAAAATGCATATTCGAGATGAGGAGGTAAGTCTTTGAGTTCGACTTCGGGAGGTTCATCAATTGAAGATTTGTCATTTTTAGCTTCACAAATTTTAAGTTCTTTTCGAATTTCGGGCAAATAATTTCCTTGGGTGGGAGGGGGTAATGATGGATTATCATTAAGAAACACTTCAAGAATAGGAATATCCCCCTCCGGGTCGCAATAAGAGTCATTAACTTCTGGTGAAGTTGGATCATCATCAAGAGCGAGGAAAGCATCGAATTCCTCGAGAAGAAAATCACTATCCTCGAAGGGAGTGAGGGTGGGAGAAGAGGTAGAAACGATCGAGTCATAATAAGGAGTGGGATTTCCACTCGCGATCACATCGGAGAAACCGAGAACTTCTTGAGAATACTCCTCACAAGCCATATCAATGACGTCGATTCGGTTCGCTGTTATATCATTATAATTAGCCGAGTATCTCGAAGTTTGGTCAAGATTGAAAGTAATGGCCTTATTGCCGACACGAAGAGTTAATTCACCTTTGTACACATCAATCAAAGCACTTCCGGTCTTTAAGAAGGATCTCCCGAGAATTAGGGGAACTCGGGGATCGGCATCAAAGTCTACGACTACGAAGTCGGCCGGGAAATGGAACACACCAACTTTTACGGAGACATCTTCGGTGATACCGATCGGTCGAGAGATCGAACGGTCCGCAAGTTCAAGAGTCATACAAGTCGGAGTAAGTTCCGGAAGAGAAAGTCTTTTCCACACGGATAATGGCATGAGATTAATGCTAGTGCCAAGATCGGCCAAGGCTAAGCACTCATCCATTCCGGGAAATTCACACGGAATGAGAAACTTGCCGGGGTCTCCAAGTTTTTCGGGTAACTTGTTGAGGATGACCGCCGAACAATGCTCATTCAAAGGCATTCTAGCCAATTCACTTAATTTTTCTTTGTTTCCAATTAAAGCTTTGAGAGTCGAGGCAAATTTTGGCATAAGAATCAAAGCATCCGTCAAGCTAATTTCGAATCTCAAATCTCTAAAGATTTCATAGAATTTCTCAATTTGGTCGTTAGCTTTTTCACGACGCTTTTGATCGTTAAGTCCATCGAAGCACTAACGGGAGCAACAACGGGCTCGGAGATTGGTACATGATTTTCAACATGGACAACCGGAGGTTGGACGTCTTCGGTACTTCTGTTATTAGTAGGAGGCACCGTGTCCTTTGTTACCTCGGTTTCACGTTCCACTACTTTAGGAGGAGAAGAAGAAGTAGTAGGAATCGTAGGTCCTTGATAAGCAACACCACTTCGGGTGGTAATACCCTTCAAGTCTTCCTTCGGGTTAGTAACGGTGTTACTTGGAAGAGTTCTCGAGCCCGAAGTAGAGGCGGTATTGGTATTCATGAACTTGGTAAGCAAATCCGTTAAATTGGTCATTTGATTTTGCATGTTTTGGGTTTGGTTTTGCATATTTCTCATAACAGCATCATTAGCGTTGATGTAGTTTTGAAATTCTTCCTTCGACACACCTTGTGTTTGAGGAGCCGGAGCTTGGTAAACCAGAGGTTGATTAATCGAAGGTCGATAAATTTGGCCTTGGTTGAAATTATTTCCTCGGTTTTGGTTGTAACGGTTTTGATTGTTTCCTTGGTTTTGCATATTTTGATTGTTTTAAACGGGGGGAAAACCAGGAGGTCGAATTTGATTTGCAACAATCGAGGGTCGGTAACCAGTATTTCCTTGGTTGAAGTTAGCAGCGGCGGCTTGAGAAATGTACTCTTGAATATTGTCACGATAAATGTTGCCAACGGTGGTGGGACAATTACGGTAAGAATGAGCACCACCGCAAGTAACACAACTCTCCTCGACCGCTTTTACGGGAGAGGGAGCTTGAGATTGGTTTTTCTTATCGAGAAGTAAGGCTTTCACCATATCTTTAAGTTCGGCAACATCGGGAGAAATTCCAGGGGTAGAAGTGCTCGTACTCACTTTGGCAACAACCGGTTTGTTACGTGAATTATGAACTTTGGCTTTGCTCTCGATGATTCTTAGGCAATCTCGGGGCATCTTATCCAACAAATTACCACCCTCAACGGAATTCAACGAATCTTGATCATTAGAGTTCAAGGCATTATAGAATGTATCGAGTTGATGTAACTCCGAAAATCCATGATGTGGGCATGCCCGAAGAAGATCATTGAATCCGTCCCATGCCTCGTAAAAAGTTTCATCAAACCGTTGTTGAAATCTCGTGATTTCATTTCGAAGGTTTGTTGTTTTAGAAGGAGGGAAAAATTTGTTAATGAATTTCGAAAAAAGATCATCCCATATAAGAATCGATCGAGGGGGTTATTTCTCAAGCCAAATCCGGGCGGCTCCCTCGAGGGAAAATGGGAAAAGCATAAGCTTAACCGACGTACTCGTGACGTTCGGGAACTTCAATGTAGAAGTGATCTTGTTGAAATATCGGATGTGAGCATGCAGGTCTTCTTTGTCATGTCCAAAAAATTATTTATTTTGAACAAGAGTGAGCAAACCATGCTTGATCTCAAAGTTGTCCGCGTTGATCTCGGGAACAACGATTGCATCCTCGTAACCCTCGGTGGGTGCTTCGAGCAATTGAGCCATAGTACGTTGATCGGCCATTGTAACTACGGGAGGATCAGGAGGATTATTAATTGGTTCTTCTAGATTAAATGGAGCAACAAAAGTTTGTGGAACTTGTTGTTGTTGACGGTTACGGGATTGAGAACGAGTTTGCATACACTAAAATATAAAAAGAAAATTTACACTAATTTTTTTTTTGGTTTTTCAACAATTGATTCACAATTTATTTTAATAACGGACAATAAGATAAGACAACTTAATCCTAATAATCAACAAGCTTCTCGGTAGCTCTCTAAAAGAAAAACGCACAAAGGAGCGGAGGAATAGGAAAGCGCGAAGCTATTAAAAACCTTTTTCCTTTAGGGTCGTCTTATACCCCTCTTAGAGTTTGTTAATCTTTCAAAGGTGAACCGTACCTCGTAAGTGACACAAAAGGCAAGTTTTTGAATCTTTTGTTTGGGAACTTATTAATGATAATACTTTAGTGAAAGTATTATGTAGATGGTGAATTTTATTGATAAGTAAGGACAATTTTTTTATGTTTTTGATTTTTTCTTGATTTATAAATATATACTAAAAAGAAAATGAAAAATATTTTTGAATTTTTATTTTTTTATATTTTATAAAAAAGAAAACAACTCCACGAGGAATGATTTTAAAGCACAAATTATCAAACGAAAAACGACAAACGCTTACACCCCTCCTCGGCAGCGGCGCCAAAAATTGATGAATTCAAACTTTAGGGGTATATATAAATAATATAAATACTACTTATATTAACCACACCAAATCAAGTTACCCTTGAAAAGGTCAAAGAAAGAAAATCAATGAGTATAACCGGAAGTATGAATTTTTGGGTCGTTAATCCCCAACGAGGAGTGAATTGGAAAGTCGAGAGTCAGTTTGATATTCGATATTTGAATGGAAGAGATTTTGATTGGATTTATAAATCTACGGAAAAATTAATGCAATCTACACTTAAAACAATTAAAGAAACACAAATTTGAACTAAAAAAGGAAAACGGAATCCTAAAAACGCGTCTAAATTATCAACTAATTCAAATTTTAACCCTACATAAGAAATTTTTGCATGTAAACCTCAAAAATGACAAAAGAAAATTTTCAAAAAAAGAATTATATTTTTTTGACTTTTTAATAATTTTTTATGAATTAAAAACTAATTTAATCTATTTAAAATCCTAAAAAAATGACACATTAATCCCTAAAAATTCCAAAAAATGATTTTCTAGCTTCGAAAAGTTTAAAATATGATAAAAATTAAGAAAACAATTTTTAACTATTATTATAATTAAAATCTGTTTTCTAAAATTAATTTAAAAAGCTAAAAATTAAAATTAAAATCTAAAAGTGATAAAAATGTTTTTAAAGCTTGTAAAACTAAAAGTATTTATTCTAAAACTAAAAACTATTTTTTTGTATTTTTCTGAATTTATTTTCTATTTTTAAATGATTTTTTAAAAATTTTAAAACTACGGAAAATGAAGAAAAATAGCAAATAAGTTTGAAAAATTATGAAAAAGTCTTAAAAGTCCTAAATGATGTAAAGTTTGCTTAGAAAAATAAGCTAGTTAGCCCAGTAGCACTTAAGGACAAAAATAAGCTAACAGAATAAGCTTAAACGGAGCTAAATGGCAGAAATGCTAAAAAGGACATTTATACTTAGAATTTTAAGCTAAAAATCCTAATAAGCTCAAATACGCTCTAATTCAAACTAGCTAAGCTAAAAACACTTAAAACTAATCCTAATAAGCATTTAGGAACATGAATAAGCAAATAACAAATAGATAAGCACTGAAAAGCTAAAAAGCAAATTTGGCAAAAAAAAAACTAGAGCAAACAGCCTATAGAGTCACCTTTGGGCTTAAAAATAAGCAACAAAATGGATCCTTATGGGTTAAAGGCTTATATGCCGTTAAAGCTTGAACAATAAGCTTTAATAATCAGCAAACTAATTGGAGTTTGAAACAAGGATAAGCCAAGAAAAGTGCTTATGAAAAAGCTGCAAACTCAGACTTCAACACTTAGAAAAAAATTTCAAATCTTTGCAAAACACAAATTTTGAGCTTAAAAATAAGTGTGAAAACAGATCCTTATGGATCTGAGACCTCAAAACAGATAAAATTTGGACCTCAAAGAGCTTATATCAACTTTCAAAAACCATTTTGAAATTCATGTTAAGCCACAATTACTTAATGAAAAAGCTATTTCTTCTCTTTTTTACTTAGCACAATTTTGACAGATTATGTTAATAACAAAAACAACAAATGCAGGCTATTAGGCTTTGGTTTCTAACTTACTTTAACACTCTAATGAACACAAAAACAATCTTAAAATACCACTTTTAAAAATCTAAACCTATAAGCTGTTATGAACAGCTTAAATCCAACAGATTCAAACAAGATGTATATTAAGCTAGGATTTTGAGATTTAAAGACTTAAAAACTTACATAAACTGATTTTAAGACTAATCTAAGCTAAACTAAATTGACTCAAGTGTCAACATGCAGTTTTGACCCATTTTCACCCATTAAAAACAGTTATGCCAAACACCCCTTTAACTTTTTTAGATCAAATTTTAAGCTGAGTTTTGAAAGATTTAAGCAAGTTTTTGAAAAACAGATGAATAACATGCAATGTTAAGCAAGAATAATCAATAAGCAATAATAAATAAGCACTTAAATAGACAGATAAGCAATAAGCAGTAAAAGGCATAAATAGACAGTTTTAAGGTAAAAACTTAAACAAAGCACATGAAAGCAAATAAAAAACATAAACAAGCATAAACAACAATAATAAGCAAGAAAAGCAAAAATAAGCATAAAATAAGCAAATGAAGAGTAAAATGCAAGAAAATGGAAAATAGAAACTTACAAATACCCTTGCTCAAAACAGGGTATAAAAAGCAATCTACAAGCTCTAGCTTGTCAAAAAGACAAGCTAGTGAGGTCTATAAGCTCTTCCCTTGCTAGCTTATCATCCAAAAGAAGCTGTGGTAATTTAAGGGTGGATTTTTTTTTGGTTTTTGTAAAATTTTTCTTAAGTACTTAGTATTTCTCTTAAAACAGGTTACTTATATGATTTTAATGGAGCTTAAAACAGCTTATGAAAGGCTTTTTAACTATAAGAAAAACAGGAATCACAACTTAACTTAAAAACTTAGATTTTCATTAATTATAAAAAAGGTTACAATATTTAAAAATTACACTAAATAAGCTGAAAACAAACTAACTAGGTTAAAAACTAAGTGCCAAATGGCTTACAAGTGACCTATTTTATACTAAACGTATGAAGGTTCTAGGTCTTCTTGATGTGCTTCTTTTGTGAGAGGCTTAGCAGCTGTTTTTGTTGTGTGAGAGAGTCTTGAATTGATCATAGCCATCCATCTTGAGTAGTCCCCAAGCCAATTGATCATAACCCTCTATTTCTTGTCATTTTCCCTTGACGAATTGGGGTGTAGAGGATTGCCAACCTAGATTTTGGTGTTTAGTGAGGTGGGTTAGGGTTAATTAATGGAGTTTGTAGTGTGGTGAAGGTGTTTTGTTTGGTTGTTGCAGAAAAGGAAACACACTATATGTGTGAGAGATTATATAGTGTCAAAAGGGGCGGGAAAATTTGTTTGGGGATAAGCAGGGTAATTTTTTTAGGTTTTGACACCTTAGCCCCCTCAACATGTATAGTTATATTACATTAATGGTCCGTATACGTTGGAGAATTTGGTCCTTGGAGTTAATACTTGTTTGCGCTGTTAGTCCTTAAAGGACTAATGGTGTAAGGGTTTGAAGGATAACGCAGTTAAGTGTTCTGGGTTGGGTTTTAGGCTTGGTTAATTAGGCCCGGTGTTAAGAGAAAGGGTTATAAGGGTTTTGTTATGAGCTTAAATAAAAGGGTTTGGGCCAATGGGTTATAGTATTGGATTTGGTTTATATAAAAGAGGTTTAGGGTTTATATTGGTAGTGGGCTGACCCGGGCCCACTAGGTGGGTACAGGTGGGCCCACTTTTGACAATTTAGGTTTTTGGGTTCGGTTTTTGATGCTCTTTCTAATGCCACTTCCCGGGGTTGACTTTGACTTGATTTTGACCTCGTTAACTTTGTTGACTCGGGCTTTGACTTGACTTTTGCTTCACGCTCTTTTCGTTCTCGTGCTTGGTTTTGTCGTTTTGTCATTTTGGCTTTGTTTTTGTCCTTTTCTTAGATATTTGTTACCTGCACAATACAAATGAAAAACATACAAATACAATGTATTTTTGGTACGTTTTTGGTCGTTTTAGCTCGTTTTTAATGGTCAAAGGTATGTGTAATTAAACGCATACCAGCAAGTTTAGTCCCTAAACGTGTATTGAGTTATTACACGTACAGTCCTTGTGGACTAACAGAGTTTGGTGTAAAAGGGTTTGTTGGGCTAACGGGTTTAAAATAGTGATTGGGACTAGTGGTTGGCAGTTTGGGCCTGTGTATGATTAAAAAGGAATAGGGCTTTTTAAGCCTTAAAGGCTTATAAGGTTTTAATGTAATGTTTAAATGGGTTAACCCGGCCCATTAGATGGGTACGGGTGGACCCATTTAACATTTCTTTAGTTACGGCTTTGGCTTTGACCTTTGACTTTGCGGGGTTGACTTTGACTTAGACTTTTGTTGACTTTGGCTTTGATTTGACTTTGTCTTTTCACGCTTTTCCATTCCGTGCTCGGTTTTGTCGTTTTTGGCTTTGTTTTTCGTCCTTTTCTCGGATATCCGTTTCCTGCACAATATAAGTAAAACATACAAATACAATGTATTTTTGATTCATTTTTAGTCATTTAAGTCCGGTTTTTAATGGAAAATGGTATGTGTAATTAGCACATACCATGGATCTTCTAACAAAGATTATCCTTAGAGCAGAGACTGTTCCCGTTGTGTCAAAGAATCATACAATAATTCTCGCTCCTCCTATGGGACGGGTACCAAACATGGATATCGCTCCCATGACAGAAACCGCTCTCGCTACGAAAAAAGAGGGAGGGAAAGTGAATCCCTGTTATCGCGCGTATCGGAGAGCGACACCAGCGATGGAGGACACTGGAAGTCAAAATTAAAAAGGCGCAAGCCTACGGACGAAGATGACTTAGAGGTACAATGGATATACGAAGAGGTGGATCCGTTTACACCCCGAATCTGCAATTTTAAAAGTTCACAAAAGACACGAATGCCTAACAATGCATGTAAAATTTTTCCAAGCGGCAGCACAAGTGGAACGCTGGGCAATGCCTACATGGTGTCACATGTTCAATTCTACCCTAATAGGGACAGCAAGAGTGTGGTTTGATGAGCTCCTTCTGGAGAACATAGATGGATACAAGGATCTCAAGGCAGCCTTCTCAGCAGACTTCATGCAACAAAAGAAGTACATCAAAGATCCCGTAGAAATCCACAATATCAAACAAAGGGACGGAGAGACCATCGAGGACTTCATGGAACGATTCAAGGTGGAAACCGGACGCATGAAAGGGGCCCCAGAGTGGATGCAAATCTCTGGATTCATGCATGGAGTTAACAACCCTGAATTGACAAAATGCCTTAACGAACATGTTCCAAAGACCATGGAAGAAATGATGATTGCCACTACTGCCTTCATACGAGGAGAAACCGATGTTGCTGGCAAAAAGAAAGCTCACCCATCATGGAGAGCACATGACCAGTCAAAGCGGCACGCTTCAGAGTAGAGGTTGGACTTCCGAGGTCAGCCAAGCGAAGGACGGGGGTCTAGAAGGTTCACCCCCTTACAAGAACACACAAAGAAATCCTCGCGGCCGAAGCGGGAAAGTTCAAACCGCCACCACCCATGGTTACCTCAGTAGAGAAGAGAAGCGGCAACAAGGTTTGCGACTTCCACAATGATAAAGGACACAGCACGGACGAGTGTATGCAGTTAAAAAAGCATATCAAAGAATTGGTGCGAGCAGGCATTTAATTAAAGAAATTAAGCAGGGGAAAGATCAACCAAAGGCTGGGAAGAAGGAAGTACCGGCCAAAGATAAATCTATGGTAATCTATATGGTGCAACCATGGCATAGAATGACAAGGCAGAAAGTGACTCAAAGTTTTGAACATGTCAGTGATATTACGTTCCCTTCTCTGACAACCAGCAGTGGAACAGAAGGACCGCTTGTTATAGAAGCAGAAATTGGCGGACATATGATTCATCGCATGTGTGTAGACGGAGGTTCCTCAACGTAAGTACTCTATGAGCACTGCTTCAACCGGCTCCGACTGGAAATCAAGAACCAAATGGTCCTGGCAACAACGTCGTTAACCGGATTTAGCGGAGAAACTATATGGCCGCTGGGACAACTTAGGCTCTTGGTAATAATAGGCGACGCAGATCATTCTACAAAAGCATGGATGAATTTCATGATCGTAAGGTCATTATCACCGTACAACGGTATCATTGGGAGACCTGGAATAAAAGAAATCTAAGCAGTACCATCCACAACCCATGGAATGCTTAAGTTCTTAGCGGATGGAGGAATAGTGACTATTCGTAGCACTATCTTGATACCCGCTGAGTGCGCCACAATGATCACATAATCTAAGGAAATGCCCAAAGAGGTGGGAGTCCATCATGAACACCTTAAAGTAGCTCCACATCTAGATTTCCCTGATAAGGAAGTAGCAATCGGAGGGACGCTATCCGCAAAAGGACGCACAAAACTATGCTCCCTGCTAAAGGAAAACTTGGATATATTCGCATGGCAGCCGTCACACATGACAAGAGTATCGCGATCAATAGCTGAACATCGGCTCAATATCCGGGAAGGATATTTACCTGTTCGACAGAAGAAAAAGGGCCAGGCCCTAGAGCGTGCAAAAGCCATCCAAATGGAGGTACAAAAACTAGTAGAGGCGGGGATCATGAGAGAAGTCTATTACCACGACTGGTTGTCTAATCCAATCATGGTAAAAAAGCATGACGGTAGCGGGCGGATGTGCGTAGATTTCACGGACTTAAATAAGGCCTATCCGCAGGATTGTTAACCCCTTCCAAAAATCAACTAGAAAGTTGAATCTCTCTGCGGCTACCCCTTTAAATGTTTCTTGGATGCAAGGCTACCACCAGATACAGATGGCAGAGTCAGATGAAGAGAAAACGGCTTTCCACACCAGCCAAGGGGTATATTGCTATACAAAAATGCCTTTCGGCCTCAAGAACGCTGGCGCCACATACCAGCGGCTGGTGGACAGAGCTTTTGACAGCCAAGTTGGTCAGAACATAGAAGTGTATGTTGATGACCTGGTTATTAAGAGTCACACAAAAGCAGAACTGCCACGAAATATAGATAAAACGTTCCGTACGTTACGCAAAATCAACATGAAGCTTAACCCCAAAAAATGTACGTTTGGGGCAGTGGAAGGAATGTTCTTAGGGTACATGATTGGACCGAAAGGGATAAAACCGTACCCTGACAAAACAAAAGCTGTACTACAACTACCATCCCCACAGACAATTAAAGAGGTCTAGAGCCTCAATGGGAAGCTAGCCAGTCTGAATAGGTTTTTCTCTAAGTCAGCAAAAAAGTCCTTGCCGCTATTTAAAACCTTGAAGAAATGCATTAAAAAGTGACTTCCATTGGACACCAGAAGCGGAACAAGCCTTCAAGCAATTAAAGCAGCACCTATCGGAGCTACCCCTGCTGGTAGCACCCAAACCAAGGGAGGAATTGATTATATATCTGTCCGCCTCCCACGAAGCTATTAGTGTGGTCCTGATGTCTGAAAGGGGCACGACCCAGACGCCGATTTACTTCGTAAGCCATGCATTGCAGGGCCCCGAACTGAATTATACCCCAATGGAAAAACTAATTTTGTCACTGGTTTTTGCCGCTAAAAGGTTGAGGAGATATTTTCAAGTACACCCTATTATGGTTATTACCGACCAACCCATCAAACAAATAATGTCACGTCCCGATGTGGCAGGACGATTACAAACATGGAGCGTCATGTTGGGGGAACACTGATTCGTCTGATAGTATATATATAAAATACTAGGCAAATCCAAACTCTTTACCCTTGACAAAGGGAAAAAGTCAAGACCTACTTAGAAATAAAATATATAAGAATCAAATCAATGATAAAAAGATTCCGGAAGAGATATTCCCGGGTCGTATGTCCCAACGAGGCTGCAATTGAAAATTATCCGGGTTTGATGAGAAATTGAACGATGGAGAATATATGATGTGAACACTGATATAAATACAACTAAAATTAATTAAATAAAATCTAATTTATTCTACGGGAAACAATTATAGGAAATGGAGATCTTAAAAACTACGGGAAACAAAATTAGGTATCGGGAACCCTAAATACTAAAAATTAAGAAAATAAATGATAAATTAAATTAAAAATCAAAATTAAATCCTAATTAACTTAATTTGAAA
>BQNB010030957.1:0-51549 GCA_026074375.1 Tanacetum coccineum
TGATAAATATATGGTCGATCATTGTGTTCGGGTATTCAAGAGGAAATATAGTAAGGACTTGACTGTAAACCAAAGAGCATTAGAGAGGCTGAGATCTGCATGTGAAAAAGCGAAAAGGATTCTCTCGTGCACCACTCAAACTACGATCGAATTGGATTGCTTGCATGAGGGAATTGATTTTTCTAATATATTTACTCGAGCTAAATTTGAAGAGCTGAACATGAGCTTGTTTGAAAAGTGCATAACGATTTTAGATAAATGTTTAATCGATGCAAAGATGAATAAGTCACAGGTAGACAAGATTATCCTCGTTGGTGGCTCAACTAGGATACCTAAGGTCCAACAAATGTTGCAGGACTTTTTTAACGGTAAGGAGTTATGCAAGACAGTGAACCCTGATGAGGCTGTTGCATATGGTGCAGCCGCTATGGCTGCAAAGTGATAATAAGAATGTTCAAGATTTAATTTTATCAGATGTAACTCCTTTGTCACTTGGTATAAATCATATAGAAGATGTATTTTCTATTTTGATACCGCGGAACACTTCAATCCCCGCTAGTAATACTATCATTTACGCTACTCTGATTGATAACCAACATACTGCGCATATTGGGGTGTATCAAGGTGAAAGAGCGGGATCTTCAGATAACCTTCTGTTGGGGGATTTCCAAGTTTCGGATATACCACTTGCTCCTAAAGGACAGTCTAAGGTTATGGTAGGCTTTGCAATAGATGTCAATGGCATCCTAACAGTCACTGCTTCAGACAGTGCACTGGTAGATCAAGAAAACTCGACAAATTGGACGCGAGTGTTCTTCCGCGGTCAGTGTTTGTCCGCGGGGCGCACAGGTGCGGCCAAGAAGATACTCGCGTGCGTCTTTGTAATATCCGGAGCGTCACCCCTGCCGGGCTTAGCGATCCAGCTATTTGTTGTATTGGGCCTAGGCCCATATACGTATATTATGAACTAAGCCCAGTAAGCTTGGTGCTCATACTATACGTTATCAATGCTATCGCCGACACGACTGAGTGGCTCGAGGACAACCAAGCTGCACCTTTTGCTGAGCTTCAAGCCATGAAGATGCACCTAGAATTCGTTTGCAAACCACTTATTTAGCTCCCGATATGGTTGGTAAACTTGGGGGATATCTAAGTTTTGATTTACCGTTTAATTTGATTTATGCTTTTTTGTTTATCGATTTCGTGTCTAAACGATTCTTATTTAATTTGATCTTATTGCTTTGTACTTGAGTATCAAACATTTAGTAGCTATTAATTAATGGGAGACTATTAAAGATTTTTGTGCTTGTGTATTCAATGCATTTTCTTGTTCATTAGAAAAGTTTGTGTTTATTAAATACACTTTAACCTCTGCGGTGCGCAGAGTTTAGCAAAACCCAAAACATATGTTGTTTTTGTGGTTCCACTTGAATGACTCACAAGAGAATGAAGTTATTGCAACATTTTAGAAGCAACATTTTTTATGATTGTTGCCTTATATACTTCAATAATAATAAAGCAACATTTTACTAAATAAATTTTGCATTTAAAGATCTAACGCAATATCATCATCTGAGTGTTGCATCTTTAACTGTAGAATACATCACGTTATATAGATGTTGCATTTTCTTAAAGGAAAAGTACCACACTTTGGTTTAAATTGCTGCAAATCTTATTCAATCATGCAACATTATAACAAGTGTTGCACAACATTTCGAGAAGTGTTGCATTTTGGGTTAATGCACTCTTAGTATTTTGGGTACTTAATATACGACGACTATTTTTATCGATCGTTATAATTGTCACTCAGTAACACTTATAAATGCATACAACTATTTTTATCGATCGTTATATCGTTATTTGGGTAGTTTGGATGGCATATATAGATTTGTATCATCTTTTATCACCAATGTCAATTAATTGATACTAGTTGTCATGTTTTTGCAACTTGCTTTATATTTTTTTTACCCGATACAATCATACAATTATGTTTTTGCCTCTAGTAAGTTGATCAAGCATTGTATTTCCAAACTCAGCGCATAATATAAACACCAACAAACTTAGTCAACAACATATAACAAACCAAGTTTATTCTTAAAACAAGGTGCCAACAATTTATTGTACCAAAACATTAGAACAACCATAAAGAAAGGTTCGGAGTAAATTCAGCAATCGATAATTGACATGACGATCACAATCTTGAGTATTATCAATTGAAATTTGTTCCTTTTTCTCATAAGAGACATTGATTGTATTAGACGTATTTTAACTACCATCGCTTATGAAAACCGTTGGTTAGGAGTTGACGACGAGAGAACCTGGTCATGGTTTGAAAGGGGTGGTATTGTTCATGTGACCAACGTGTGCTTTCACGAGCGGAAAAGAAAGAATAACAAGATAATGGGGTGGAGGGGTTTTCGGCTTGGGAGTACTTTATGAATTCTCGTTGACGCATAAAACGTGTATTGACTGAAGAATTTATATTTTTAACATGGTTTTGGATTGTTATATCAAGAATTGAATTTGATAGCTCTATATAAACCCTAAAACATATAACATTTTTATTAAATAAAAACATATACGCGCCAGGTAGGGGTCGAACCTACGACTTTCTGCTTAGGAAACAGACGCTCTATCCACTGAGCTACAGGCGCGTTCTGTTTACATTTGGTAAATTGTCTTACTTGTTAAACTTGAATAATAACTGTGCTTCAGCAATCTATGTCCTTTTTACAATTAACCGTATGAAGTATAAGTAAACAAATTACCCTTCTGTAAATGATTATATAAACATTAAAAGTAGACAAATCTGTAGCTTGAGATCTTATCAATCCATTGTGAGACTTCTTTTCAGAAATCTTTTTTGTTCAATTTTCGTACGCTTTTTTGTTTTGTTCTCGTTGTTTTGCATTTTATGACATTCATTATGATAGGTTTATGAAAATGTTTAAAACATATGAAGAAAAAAAAAATTGTTTCAACCATATTGAATTTTCTAGTTTATATCTAAGTGGCATGAAGATGTGCAAAATTCTAAACTTTCTCATAATTTAATGCATATGTATTCATATTGTTGTAAACGGTTGGATAAAGTCTAAATATACGCATATAACCTATAACCTATAGAATACTATACTTAACCAAGAAATGATATGCAAACACTTTAAACCGGATTGTATTTATTTGCAATCGCTAGACAAAACAAAATCACGTATGCACACATAACCAGGGCCGTCTCATCGCTTTTTGTAGCCTTGTGCCATAATGTAACCTAGCCCCCCAAAATGCTTGAAACTTGTATATAACACATAAGATTTTATCAATATTGTAATCATTGTTACAAGTACGAGGAAAAACACTAAAATGAGGCGATAAAATGTATTTGTGTGTGAACGTATTTATCGAACATCAACTAAATTTTTGTATAAACTGAGATATGTGTGATGGTCTTTTAAATTTTTTGTGCTTTATGATGACTTATATAAAGTCATTTGAGGCAAATTTCACATACTAACAATCTTATGCTCAGTGAATAGCTAAACTAAATATTCAATAAAAGACATAATTGAATCCCAACAAAAAAAAATACACCCAGATTTGCAAAGGTAAGAAAAAATAATAATTACGGAAATGTTATATAGTCGCAAGTGGCTAGTAGCATAAACATATATTCAGTGGGCCTCTTTTTCTTTCTAGGGTTTTAGCGGTAAAATAGCAACGTAATTTCTCAAAAGTTTCGTTTTGGTACGTGTACTTTTTTTGTTCCACTTAATATAACGAACTTTCAAGTTTTGTGTTAATTTGCACCAACCTTGACTGGCAACCGGGAAAAAAAGTTATAAAACCGGAAAAAAGCCTACGTGGCATGTTTAATACTTTCTCTAATGTTCCGTTTTTGTACGTGAACTTTTTTCTAATGTTTCGTTTTGGTACGTGAACTTTTTAATACACACGTTTTTATACATTTTTATACACGTTTTTATATATATATTTGTATACATGATTTTATGCACACATTTTTACACATATTTTTATACACACATTTTTATACATATATTTTTACACATACTATCATACACGTGTATAAAAACGTGGCCAAATTGCAGGTTTGGACTCTAACTTTCCGAAATTGGCAGTGATGGTCCATATTTCATAGTTTGGGTTCTTGCAGGGTTTGGTCCTTTTGGGTCGCATTTTTGGTCCCTCTGGAGGATTGGACAAAATTGCAGGTTTGGTCCTGCTCGGGGACCAAATTGCCAACGAAACCTTAAATAATATGGCACCATTCACTGCAATTTTGAAAGTTAGGGTCCAAATCCTGCAATTTGGCTATACCACAGGACTCAAAAATGCAATTAACTTTATTTTTACACATAACCTATTATAAACGTGTTTAAAAACGTTTTTGTACAAAAATGTGTATTAAAAATGTGTATTAAAATGTGTGTACTATATATATATACTTATATATAATATATTATATATATATATATAGTAAATTATATATATATAGTATACTACTATTTATATATAATATATATATAGAGGAAGGTTAATAATAAGACAAATATAGTGAGAAGGGATTTAAAAGATAAACTTTTTTAAAAAAGTTTCGGAAAATTCAAAAAAATCCATTAAATCAGGTATGTTTGTGCATAAACATTTTGTAAAGAAGTTTTTCTAATTCTTGAGTTCTTTATACGGTTTTTTAATGATAAGCTGCAAAAAAGAAAATGTTGATACACAAATTTCGACTGTGTTTTAGTTTGTGTGCAATAAAATTTTGATGCAAAAAGTATAAAAGAAATGTGTACAAAAACGAATTTTTGATGCACAAAAAACGGATTTAATGCACAAACGTTTTTTTTTTTCATAATGTTTTACTGGCAAAAACTATTCATTTTTTTAGAAATCTTCTTTTACAACTTGATTTCATGCACCATCATACTCGATCTTGTGATTTTTTCAGAAATTTTTTGAGAAATTTTTTTAAAAAATAAATATTTATATCCTCTCTCACGAATATTTGTCTTTTTTATTGATATTTATCTTATATATATATATATATATAGTGTGTGAGGTTACTTTCAGAAGCCAAATAAATGTACAGAAAGCGGAGAACCAATATCATCCATTGATTAAACCAATCAACGGATGAGACTGAAAGTGGCATGCTTGTAATTAATTTCAACTTCCTATGATATATTGTAATTGGGTGAGGGGAAATGATGGAAATTCGCATTTAAAAACTGATCACGATTAATAAATCTTTTAATATGAGCAAATCAATAATAACCATCCTAATTTTAAGGATCAGATGGTTACACATAAACTTAAAAACACAATACAGAAACCTAAAAAAATAGTCTATTCTCTATATCATTCCTTACCGCCGTCACAAAACCATAAATATTTATGTCTCTCAACTCTGGTCGCCTTGGAAATATTAAGATCGGCATGGCTTCACTATCAATGTTTTTTACATCATGTCGCACAAAGATAGCCTGAGGACCGTCTAGTGATTTTCTATTCGTGAAACACAAGGTCTTAATGAATATCGAAGGTAGGTTTATTTCGTACTCATTTCGAAACTAAGAATCTGATTTAAATCTTTGTTTATTTTGAAAGATCGATGATAGGCATTTGTAGATCTTTCAATCTTGTTCAATATATTTATGTTCTTGCTACTTGTTGTCATAAAAATAGATCGATGTTGGCTTTTCGAAAATTTTGTTTGAGAAGAATGGAAGAACTTGTTCATATTTTTGTGACTGCCCTATTCTTTGTATGAGATCTTTAATAGTCTTTTATAATATCAAAGCACCTGATATTGTTGACTTGTTATCATCTTTTCATGTTTTAATTAGTCATGTGATCACAGATGTAACTTTATATTGTCTTGAGAAATCACAAGAAAAGTAAGTGAACACATATTTATTCAAAGAAATTTTTACTTAGCTTAAATGTTTAAATCTATTTGCATTTTTTTTGAAAATGAAATTGAATATGGATAAACATAATCCTTAAGTATTTGTTCTTTTATGGCTACTGTATTTTTTTAGACTAAAATTACGACACTAAGATTACGTAACAAACTGGTTTTATCAGGTGTTCAACATGTTTATTATATGAGGATGATGATAAATATAAAGAGTGCACATGTGTTTTATACATACTATCTTGCAAAAATATAGTTATAATAAATATATAAATAGTAAAGACACAAGTGCATGCAGGAGATACTAAGTGCACATGAACTAACTCGATTACATATGTATAAGAGCATATGGATGAACTCAAATGCACATGTATTTTTAACTTGTGCATACGTGATTTGTTATTTGTTATGATTAAATAATTTGTTTATTAATTGTTTTTTTGTTACAGGTATGATGAGTAATATGAAGAGTGCACATGTGTTTTGTACATACTTTCTAGCGGGTAGATAGTTATGATAAAGAGTAAAGACACAAGTACATGCAGTAGCTACAAGTGCACACGAAGTAATTTGAGTGGGTATACTTAAAGGCATATGGATAAACTCAAATGCACATATACATACAAAGCAATCGAGATTGTCTAATGAGGGAAAATACATGTGCATATACGACAAACACCATATCTGGTCGTGTTAGAGATTAGTAGATAGTCTTATACCTCAACGATAATTTTTTTTTCTTAACTTGTAGTTATGTGTATTTGAAGTTTGTATATGAATGATCGTACATTTGTGTGATGTATGTTTTTGTTTTGAATTGTATACAATATATGTAAACTACTTTTTTTTGTCATTTCATGCATTTATGAGCAAAACACAATAGAGGTTTAAGCAATTAAAAACTAAAAACACATATAAATTTATATTATCTAAAAAAACACATATGCACATTACCTTATGAAAACATGATATAGTTAAAAATATATTACTCCTAAAATTTAGGAAATAAAAAAAACGTTTTTTATTTAAAAAATTCAAAAAGAAGAAAAAAATGTAACTTTACAATTATGCCCTTTTGAATTAAAGAATAAAAATAAATATTTGAAAAAATATGATTGGTTGATGATGGTTCTCGCAGTTCTGTACATTCGTTTGGTTCTGAAAAGAACCTCACCCTATATATATATAATAATGTGTATAAAAATGTGTATAATAACGTGTATAAAAATGTGTATGAAAACGTGTATAAAAATATGTGTATAAAATTTTGTGTATAAAAACGTGTGTAAAAATATGTGTATAAAAATATGTATAAAAATGTGTATAAAAGTATGTGTATAAAAATGTGTGTAAAAAAATGTATGTATAAAATATGTGTATAAAATGTGTGTATAAAAACGTGTATAAAATGTGTGTATAAAAACATGTATAAAAATGTGTATAAAATATGTGTATAAAAACATGTGTAAAAATATGTGTATAAAAATGTGTGTATAAAAAACGTGTGTATAAAAATGTGTGTATAGAAACGTGTGTATAAAAATGCTTGTATAAAAATATTTGTATAAAAATGTGTATATAAAAACGTGTATAAATTTAAAAAATAATTAAAAAATAAAAATAAACAACTGTTAGTATAAAGGACCAACATTGCGAACGTTCATTGGCTAAAAAACCTAACGTTGCAAACGGTCGTTAAGTGAAACAAAAATATAGCTGGTTCCGGTAAAACAAGTTTGATGGTGCAAATTACCACAAAACTTGAAAGTTCGTTACATTAAGTGGAACAAGAAAAAGTTCACGTACCAACACGAAACAATAGAGAAATTATGTTGCTATTGTACGGCTAAAACCCTTCTTTCAAACGTAACTCACTAACTTGGACTAATTTTCCCTACTTAATTATAAGGTATGTAGTACGTATATGTTGTAGCTATTTTTTTTTAAATTTAGAGGCACCATAAACTATTGGGCCCTGTGCCTATGCACCTCCTGCACACCCTATCAGCCGGCCCTGCACATAACACACACAATTATACACATGCATAAGTGTAGTATAAAAAATGTCGAAACATAAAATATTGCAAGTGGTGGGAGTAAGTCTTGGATCAAGAAGATACGTTAAGGTTTGAGTGTGGAAATTCATTAGGGAAAATTATTAGCAAAGGCAAAATAAAATAAATTAGTTGACATGGTTTGTCACGATTAAATTCAACTAACCACCACTTAATCTTTTATTAACAATAACAGAAGAATAGTCCCCAAACGAATGCTATTCGTACATACAAAAGAAAAGATAGTCTCCAAACGGATGCTATATATGAAATACAAAGAATCAAACGATTACAAAAACCAAACGATTACAAAAACCAAACGATTACAATCTCAAACGATTACTAGATGTAATCGATATAACAATCAGAAAGAAATTTTAGGGTTTTTTGAGAGAGAAAAACTGAAGACGAAAAACTATCCAACCCTAGCCTGATGAGATCCTTTTATAGCACCAAACGAGAATTGAGCCTTGTCTAATTTAGTCCTTGAGAATATAAACATAAACACTTGCAAAACTAAAATTAGAATTAGTTATATTGAAGTTACCAAACAACCCTTAAAGATTCATAAACTTGATAAAAACACATATAACTTTTAACAACGTCCCTCAAGTTTATGAATCAAATAAGTTTTTAAGAGTTAGTTTAGAACATAACTCATTATGTTGCATACTTCCCAGCCTTTTAGTTAAAATATCTGCAATCTGATTTTCAGAAACAACTTTAACAATCTTTATTAATCCAGAAGCCATTTTTTCCCTTTTTCATGCATAACAGGGTTTGCAGCTATTTGAATAGCAGAACTGTTATCACAGTATAAAAGAGCAGGAATAACATTTGTAAAATTTAAATTCTTTAAAATTTTAATAATCCACATCACCTCACATACTGCAGAAGCCATAGATCTGTACTCTGCTTCTGCAGATGATCTTGAAAGAGTTGCTTGTTTTTTACTCTTCCAAGATACCAATCCTCCAAAAACAAACACACAAACAGAAACAGATCTTCTAGTCATTTTACATTTAGCCCAATCTGAATCTGCATAAGCACTAACTGTCCTAATACTGGACTTAGTGTATACAATACCTACACCAGGTGCAGACTTAAGATATCTAAGCACCCTAAGAGCGACCTCAAAATAAGACTGAAGAGGTGAGAGCATGTGCTGGGTAAGACAGTGGACATAATAAGAAATATCAGGCCTGGTATTACAAAGGTAAATCAGTTTACCAACAATTTTCTAATAACTTGTTATGTTTTTCAAAAATTTATCATTGTCAGTCTCTTTGTGAGGCAAGATACCATTCTCAAGCATAGGTGTGGCAATAGGTTTACAAGCTAAAAGCCCATATTCATGTAGTAATTCAATGCATAATTTCCTCTTATTAAGACATAAACCGTTTTTAACTTTTAAAACCTCAATCCCAAGAAAAAACTTTAATTCTCCAAGATCTTTAATTTTAAACTTGTGATTAAGAAAACTTTTAAACTTTGAAATTTCATCTTTATTATTCCCTGTGATGACAATGTCATCAACATAAACTAACAAAGCTAGAAATGAACCATCTTTATCTTTAACAAATAAAGAATGATCATTTTTGCTTTGTACAAACCCAGCCTCACTTAATGTTTCAACAAGTTTCTTATTCCACTGCCTATGAGCCTGTTTCAAACCATATAAGGATTTAACAAGTTTACAGACCCTTTTTTTTATTTTTATCAAAAAAAACCAGGAGGAGGTATCATATAAACATCCTCATTAAGATCCCCATACAAAATGCATTATTAACATCCATTTGAAATAAATCCCAATAATTTTGCACATCCATGTTAATAAAACATTTTACAGTACTCATTTTAACAGTAGGACTAAATATTTCATCAAAATCAAAACCTTCTTTTTGCCCACAACCCTTAGCAACAAGCCTAGCTTTATACCTTTCAATTTCACCATCAGATTTGTATTTAATTTTATATACCCATTTAGACCCAATGGCTTTTCTATTACTAGGAAAATCAGTGAGAACCCAAGTATTATTAAGATATAAAGCTTTCATTTTATTATTCATAGCTTGAACCCAATTTATATCTTTAATAGCTTCATTCTAACAAGTAGGCTCAACAGACTTATTAAGATTATAAATAAAACAACAATTATCAGCAGATAACTTAGTATGATTAGCATACCTATTAAGACCATATTTAACCTTATTATCTAACACAAAATCATTTAACTTTTCAAGAAATTTAGACACTCTACTAGACCTTCTAGTACTAGCAATACCAGAACTCTCATCATCTGTCTTATTACTGGAATCAAAGGTAGAAACATTTTGAGAAACAGGAACATTGCCCTCAGAGATAGGTATATCATCCATTGATGATGCAGTATGGTTAACATCATCAAAAGTTTGCTCCTCTGCAGTATTAGTTGAATGATGTTCCATATTTACCTCCCCTACATCATCAGATGGTCCCTCTCCATCATCATAGGGACTTGAGGTATTTTGATTACCAGACTCAAACAAATCAATTTTTTTATTATTAATCTCTTTATCATTATTATTTTCAAAAGATTTATTATCAGAATTCATTTTATAAAGAAAAACAGTTTCATAGAACTTAACATCTCTAGAAAAAATATAACTTCTGTTTTCCAAACTTAACAATTTATATGCCTTTTTTGAACTAGAATAACCAATTAAAATATATTTTTCAGACTTAGAATAAAATTTATCAGAATTATTTAAAACTGTGGAAAAATAAAGGCAACCAAAACACCTCAGGTAGGAAAAGGAAGGTTCTCTACCATAAAGCATACTAAAAGGAGATTTACCAGCAAGGACAGAAGATGAAAGCCTGTTAATCAGATAGGTAGCAGTTAATATACACTCAGTCCAAAAACAAAGGGGAACACCTCCCTGAAATAAAAGACTTATAACAACATTAAGAAGGTGTTTGTGCTTTCTCTCAGCAATGCCATTTTGCTGAGGAGTATAAGCACAAAATGTTTGATGCACAATACCATTTTCTCTTAAAAACATATCCATTTTATTATTAATAAATTATGTACCATTATCAGATCTTATAACTTTTATTCTTTTAAGAAACTGATTTGAAATAAGATTTACAAAATCAACAAAATACTCAAAAACTTCATCCTTAGATATTAACAGATAAACCCATACTGCTCTTGAAAAATCATCTACAATTGTTAAAAAATATTTGAATCCTTCATTTGAAGTGATCTTATAAGGACCCTATAAGTCAATATGTATACGATCACCTAGACATACTGACTTATGTTCACTTAAAGGAAAATGCTCCCTAGTTTGTTTAGAAAAATGACAAATTTCACAAGGGTTAACATGTTCTGGTTTACTTATTTTTAAACTAGTTTTAAGAACTTTTAAAACTTGATCTGGAGGATGACCCAACCTATTGTGCTAAACACTTTTAGACACATGACAACACATAATAAAAAAATTACTTTTAACATTAGGCAACTTACAATCAACATCAAACATATATAAACCACCAAACTTACTACCAGTCTCTAGAACAGTCTCTTTGTTCAAATCCTGAATTATACAATCATACTCACTAAAGCCAACAAGTAACTTACTATCTTAATAATTTTGTTTACAGATAACAAACTAACAGTGTATTCAGGTATAACCAACACATCAAAAAGAACCACATTATTAGTAAGTCTTAGATTTCCAACATGATTGATTTTTGTAATTGTCCCATTTGGATGACCCACTGTAATATTTAAATCTGAAATATCAATAACAGTGGTCATATTTTTAGTAGAATTGGTAATATGTTGGTTTGCCCCTGAATCTATAATCCAACCAAAATGAAGAATAGCTCCATTAAATTTGATATTAGCATTGAAAAATTTCTAGAAACGATTGTTAAACATCACGTTAGCTTTAAAAAAACTAAACCCTATACCTGCCATATTAGCTTGAACACCAGAATTACCCTTTTCACCTATTAAGCTCATTAACGTGGCAATTTGATCATTAGTAAAAGGTAATGAACCACTTGACTTTTGAATTTCTACATTTTTGCTAGAACCACCTTTGCTATTGTTGTTATTATTATTAGAAAAACTCTTATTGTTATTATTAAAATTCCCATTTGAGTTTTTTTGAAACCAGCAAGATAACCAATTATTTCAAAACACCTGTCTATGGTATGCCCTTTCATACCATAATTTTTACAACTCAAAGAATTATACTGAGTTTTGTTAGTTCCAATGTTACTGTTAAAATTATTATTGTTTCTGTTTTGACCCCTATTATTGTTCTCAACAAATCAAGCAACAAATGAACTAACTTGAGGTTTTTGAACCCCAAAAGTTAACCCAAGCCCCCTATGAGATTCTTCTCTACATACAATAATAAAAGCATCTTTAATCTCAGGTAACTCAGTCTGAGTCAACAAAGAACTCCTAATAGGTTGATAAACATCATCAAGACCCATTAAAAACTGCATTAATTTCATTAATTGTTGATGTTTTCCTAATTCAGCTTTAGCATCACAAGAACAGGGAGTAAGCTTAGTAAGAATATCAAATTCTCTCCACAAAGAATCTAGTTTATGATAATACTCAGAAACAGGCAAACCATTTTGTTTAAAATTATTAATTTTTTGCATCAGATTGAACAAAATAGAGCCATCAAGTTTATCATATGTATCTTTTAATTCTTCCAAACCTCATCAGCATTTTCAGAATAAAATTTACTCAAATAAAGACCCTCAGATATACTACTTAACAACCAAGATAAAACCACAGCATTACATCTTTCCCACTGATTAGACAAAGGCACACTTGAAGCATAAGCAGATTTAACACAAGTTCCATCAACAAAACCCATTTTATTTCTAGCTTGCAAAGCAATTTTCATAGCAGTATGCCAAACTCTATAATTTTCAAAACCAGTGAGCTTGATATTAACCAAAGATCCACTATTATTATCATTAGTTTGCAGATGTAAAGGATTACCAGCATCTAAAGAACTAATTAAATCAACATTACTACTACCAACAAACATGATTCAAGAAACAATAAACAAGAAAACTTAAAGCAATTAGACAACCAAACAAAACAGATCAAAACAACTAGAACAAACAAGAAACCAAACACAAACAATAATCAAGCAATAATAAAGAATAATCACTGAGAATAGTTCTCAGGCTTCCTTGCCACTAAAGTGGTAGGTCAAGGGCAGAACTCAAAGATTGTCAAGAATATAAAAAAGATTAAGAGATAAGAGGTGATACAGAGCTTTAAAAAACCAACGGAAGAATTAAACCACTCAATTGTTCTCGATTCCCTTAGTCAAGACACAATTGATTCACACTAAAATCCAACAACCTCTCCAAATATAAAACCCCCAAATCAAAACCAAATTAGGGTTTTCAAGAAGAAACCCTAATTCTTCAATAATCAACAATTAATCAATAACCACTTCGCCAAACAACAATCCACCTCAGATCTAGAATCACAAACCCCAGATCTAACCAAAAACTAGAAAAGCCCCAAAAAATCTTCAAACCCTAAGTCGAGCTCAAACCCTGCTCTAATACCATGTAAAAACTAATAACTACGATTAAATTCAACCAACTACCCATTAATCTTTTATTAACAATAATAGAAG
Organism: Tanacetum coccineum; assembly: GCA_026074375.1. Classification (NCBI taxonomy): domain Eukaryota; kingdom Viridiplantae; phylum Streptophyta; class Magnoliopsida; order Asterales; family Asteraceae; genus Tanacetum; species Tanacetum coccineum. Next base: position 13,665 of record BQNB010030957.1, read on the forward strand.
AATAGTCCCCAAACGGATGCTATTCATACATACAAAAGAATAGATAGTCCCAAAACGGATGTTATCTATGAAATACAAAGAATCAAACGATTACAAGAACCAAACGATTACAATCTCAAACGATTACTAGATGTAATCGATATAACAATCAGAAAGAAATTTTAGGGTTTTTTGAGAAAGAAAAACTTAAGAGGAAAAACTATCCAACCCTAGCCTGATGAGATCCTTTTATAGCACCAAACGAGAATTCAGCCTTGTCAAATTCAGTCCCTGAGAATATAAACATAAACTCTTGCAGAACAAGAAATAAGATTAGTTATATGAAAGTTACCAAACAACCCTTAAAGATTCATAAACTTGATAAAAACACATATAACTTTTAACAGGACTTTGGAGTATGATTTTGGTTAATCTTTTTCTATCTTTCACATTTTCTAGCATAATTTTCTCTCATTTGACGAATATGATTCGTGATGTTCATTTGCATATGAGGAGATCTTATCCAAATAAAAGAATGAGGTATAACATTATTTTATTGTTGTTCATAGAATGAACACCTAAAACTTGAAAACATGTGTACAAAAATGGCAAATCTAATGAAAAAAAATACTCTACTTCCATTAAGTTAAGTAACAACAGATCAAACCAAGTAAATGCAATGACGTGAAGAACTTAAGGTCCGTTTGGTTGCCCATTTTGGGCTGGGTTTTAATTTGATGTGATGGTTAACAAGTGTTTGTTTGTAATACTAAACTAAAAAGGTGAGTCTCATACCCAAATATGTGTAGTGTTTCAAAAGAAGGGGGCTGGGCTTGTTTTGATATTACTTAGGTAAGTTTTATGAGATAGTGATGAGACCATATATTATTCTCTCTGCATCTCTCATCTTTCTATAATTTATATTATTTATTTTTAATATAAAAATACATATTTAATTATAAAAAATTTATTTATATATTTAATTATTATTTTTTCTCTCCTACTTCAAATTCAAATCCAAATCTTAAATAAAATTCAAATCCAAATCCTAAACCCATCTACAAACCAAACGGACCCTTACTTAAATAAGAATGTCTACAACTTTTAAAAGAAAGTCTACGATTATAATTTCAGTTTAAATAACTTATAAATATTGTATAAATTTGACGAGTACTCATGTATAGCAACGAGATTTTATAGTAATATTTTGGTTACACAAAACGTTACAAGGGTCCACCAATGATATATTATGGTTGTCAAACTTTCGTCAACAGAATCGTAAATCATATAGGTTGGATTGATATTTAAACTTTAAACTGAATGAAATTATAGTTTTCATATATAATTTTCTTACTTTTTCACATTCAATCAAGGATAGAAAAAAAATATAAAGATAAACTTTTCAACATATAATTTTTATTAAAATATATCAGAGCATTATAAAGCGTATCAAGATAAGCATATGATTGAATGACAATAATGTTTAGTTCTATGAATAAACTCAAAAAAGTCTCTTATTGAATCAAAGACAATAACAAGTTCAAAGAGAGTAAATGCTTTTCTTTAATGTGAAATTAAATGTGAAAGAGATAACATTATACTCCGATCAACATTCTCTTTATATTAGAGGCAAAACGGGGAGTCAGGTGAGGCTTATTGAGACGTGTCAAGTATTTACCGGAGAAATACATCTTCTATTAAATGCTTATATTCTTAGAAACACGACGACCTTGCTTTTGAGGAACAGTAATGAAAGTTATGCATTTTCATCAACTTGTACTTGTCTTGACTTTCTCATGGATACGTTTTACCACACTCATTTACTTTCTTGAAAAAGTCTCTCCTGAATATCTAAGAGATATTTTGAGTTATACTATGTTGGTAGGATCGGAGAGCTGATCATCAGGGCATTGCCGATCTCTAATGGCCCTTTGTCCTTCAGCTTCCAGTTCTTATAAATACTAGTTGACCCCGCATTAGCTAGCAAGTATATCTTCAAGTTATCTTTGATTCCTTAACAATGTCTCTGACGTGAACCTTGCGGAGGTTGCTCGTTAATTTCTTTATCAGTGAGTCTTCTTATACTTAGCATAATTTATGTTTAAATTTAGTCAGTGACCATTTGACGCTGAGTTGACCTAAATCTTGATTCGGATTAAACAAATGCACATAGGGCTATTATGAACCGAACTTTCAGTGAACATTTCATGAACCGTGCGGTAAAATGTTCGTTTACATGCGTTTATTTTATTTTTAATTGAACAAACATTAACAAGATTTATGTCCATTTAGTTAAATGAACGATCAAGAACAAAAACTTCGTTTATTCATTTATATTCGTGAATGTTCAATTATACGTTCCCTAATTTTTGTTATTGTTTGTTTATTTTTGTATGTTCGTATATTATTTTTAAAATTATATACTTTGAAAATCAGTATACTCAACCAAATGACACATATACAACACAATAATTTGTGTATATTTTTGTTTGTCTTTATATGTTCATTTGGTTAAATGAACGAACATTAAAAACCTTATTTCTTAACGAACGGACATTAGCAAGAAAATTAGTCCGTTAAAACGTTTATATCCGTTTACTTGCTCGGTTAAAATTAAACGAACGAACATGAAAAAATATTCAAAGCTCCGTCCATTTTTCATCCGATTCATTTATGGCTAGACACGGTATAACTTGCACCAAAGTACCAACACACATTTAGTTTGATCTTACTATTTTAAGGTTCCATACTTCCATCGGTGTATTTTGACTTTAGAGAGTTAATTATTTCCACATAGCATGTTGAAAATTGAAAAGAAACAACACGTAGTCACCACTTTGTTCATGTACATGTGACTTTCACATAATGATATCCATGGTTCGATTGTTAAATCGTTTTGTCACGAGTAGCTTATCTACTGAAACTTGAAAATATAAATAAAATAATCACTTGTACTTGTCATTTCAATTATTATCATGCATTATTTTATTTTAGAGTTAACTACATTTTTGGTCCTTATGGTTTACCGGGTTTGACAGTTTTAGTCAAATAGTTTAAAATGTAACGGATCCAGTCCGTTTTTGATTGACCCGTAACACTTTTGGTCCATTTATCGTTGACCGTTAGTTTGACTCGTTAAAAAAGCATGAAATGACCCTCAGGTGCTAATGTGCAATGACTAAAATATCCTTTCCTACATTATTATTATTATTATTATATTAATCAAACAAGACCAAATACCTACTTATATTCATTGTCACTTGTCTATTTTTACTTTCAATTTTCCGGCCACCTGTAAATGATTCCGACCACCTCCTTAATTCTACGGCCATTATCTAAATGTTATTTTTAACCCCAAACTTCATGTCACATACAAAAATAAATAAACACAAACAAATCAAACCCAAACTACATTTTTGTTCTTGTCGTTGATACTTATTCCCACAACCCTCTGAAACTGGTACCCACCATCTATGTCCTTAATTTCTAAACTAGCAGCAACCAGAATTATAGATTAATCCAAAAGTAGATCACAAATTCATAACATTACCATTTTTTTAGTCAGTCTCATCCCATGTACTGTATTTGTTACAATGTATAATTGATACTTGTTTAGTCGAATGCTACTGGTTGTATTTCCGAAAACCCACATATAATATCACCATCAATCTATCAACCTTAGTAAATTTGAACCCCTAAATCTAAATCTAAAACAAAACAAAAACAATTCTTTACTTTGGTGGTACATCTACTACCTTCTTGACCCGTGAACCCCCACCACACCACTACCTGCCATAACCGCCTTCGGCGACCCACCCACCCCAATCTGACGTCGCTATCACTGAAGAAGAAAAAGAAATTAGATCTAAAACCCATCTCGTGGCCTTAATTATCCACCATAAAAAGCTTCCATTGCTTTCTTTCTTGATCCATTTGAGACAAACCTATACCTTTTTGTATCTAGAATGATCGAAAAAAGAGAGTTGTAGGTGTAGGGGATATGTCGGAGAAGAAAAGTGCTTGAAGGTTAGTGATAGATGTAGTCGTTGGTTGGGCGGTAGGGAGGATATGTTTGGAGAAGAGAGTTTTTGGGAATTTTTAAGAGATAAAAACGAGAGGGGTGAGGAAATGGCTTGTGTTTTATGTGTGTTTGGCATGTGGGTGTAAACCTAGCTATCTTTAATTAATAATATATATGAAAAAGACAAAAATGCCCTCGTATTTAACAGTTAACGTTAATCAAACTAATGGTTATTCAAAAATTTGACCAAAAATGTTACGGGTCGATAAAAACGGACTGAATCCGTTATATTTTAAACTATTGGATCAAAACCGTTAAATCCGGTAAGTTAGTTAACTTTTTATTTTATGCTCTTTATCGTGACTCCCTCTTTGTTGCTCCGAGACCCACTCTTTTAATCCATCTACTATTATTATTGTATATTTTTAAGCGTTAGAAATATGATTTAATGGCATTCATATAGATATATTGTTTATGACTAGTGATATCTATGGCTACTTCTTCATGGAATCTAAGATCTCTTTTCTCTCAGGTGGGTAATTATAACCCTTTTTAATCATCTTGCCATTTTTAACTCTATCTGTATTTCATTAAGAATGCATAAGTAGCATTATTAGTTTATGGATTGATATCCTCCTACGTTGATATAAACATGACCCGTAATGTTTCTGGAAAACAAAACAGTGGGGCTTACTTAAGTGCTAGTTTTGTTTTTCATATAAGTGTATTAGAATGTTGCTGACAGGTTTAGGTGCTCAAAATCAATGCTCCAACTAGTTTCAATGTTTGATATTTTGATCTTTGTAGAATTAATGTGATTGATTGGTTTTTTATGTATTGCACATGATAATGAGCTAGTGTAGTATAACATCTTTATGATCATGATAATTTATACGTCTTTATATCACGCCCGTTTATATGTAGCCAGTGAATAGTTTAGACATACCGATTGTGACAACCCTTCTTAAATTTGTGACTTCTTTTTAAGTCATCACCATGGTTTTAGATTCATTTGGAGGTTACTGGGTCAGTCTACTAATTTGTGATTGAGATGTTAAATAAGGGGTATTGATTGTGTGCGGGTTTGGGGTTTTGTGATAGCTTGACTTAGAGACAAGTAATTTAAGTACCATACCAGAATGGCGGAATTTGTGACAGCTTATTCCACGTCGGTTATGAATGTAGATTTATGAGTCCAAGTCCTCAATATTGGGATACATATTACTTACCACTTAGTTTTAAGGTGATTTGGAGGATGTTGGCGTTTGGGTGATCTTTTTGTGGGCTAATTAGGTGGAAGGTCGTTATAACCCTCAGTGTATACAAATGTGCAAGAATTAGGTCTTAGTATTAAGTAGAACAAGTTAGGAGGAAACTTCGAGAGAAAAAAACATAAAGCCTATGCACATGATACCCCTTTTTGTCAGTAATTAGGTTTTCTTTGTGTAGTTATTTTTGTCGAATTCAACTGAATATGGTTATTCACGTTGTATCATTTTCAACTTAAAGACTGATTCTTTGAGGGTCTACTACAGGATGCATCAAGGAGGAAGCAAGATATTTCTGGTGTTACAAACAAGCGGTCCGATCACCTTTATTCTCCATTAATCGATGACAAGAAGGTATGGTATCTTAAATGTAGTCCCTATTGTCAGTTGTCTAAACATTTTATTCATGTATATTTTTTCCCGCCTTTTCACAGAGTAGAATGAGGGGAACTCATACCGTAAGATCTCATGGGTTTGTGGTGGCAAAGACTCACGTGTATGATTGGTTGATTCTTATTGTACTCACGATTATAATGATTATTCTAAACTGTATCCACCCTTTCTATCGCCATGTTGGAAAAGACATGATGACTGATCTTAAGTATCCTTTGAAGGACAATACTATTCCGCTGTGGTCTATTCCTGTGAGTAACCTTTCCATCATTTAGGGAGTGTTTGGACTTTGGATGTTTGTGGTCAAAATGTTTATTGTAAATTAAGGAATCAAAAATAAAGTAATCACTTAAAATAGATCATTGTCACTAGACACTGCAATGCTCACTTTAAATCCAATTCCAAACACCCCGTTAATCGTGTACAGAACAAGAAATCTTTTAGCAATATAAAGTTAGCATATTATTCCATGTCTGTGATTAGGTATATACAATATTGTTTCCAGTCACCGTCTTTCTAGCCTTCTATTTTCGAAGAAGAGACGTCTATGATCTTCATCATGCCATATTAGGTGACTAAATCTTTTTAATCCTGACGTCAATTCTAGTAACTTTCCATATATTCCCTTGGTTTTAAGAATCTGACTAAATCTCATTTACAATCACAGGGCTTTTATTTTCCATGATATTAACCGGGGTTATAACATTTGCTATAAAAGATGCAGTTGGTAGGCCTCGGCCTGACTTTTTCTGGCGTTGTTTTCCTGATGGAAAAGATGTATGCTCCTTTAGAATTCCATTTTCTGGTTTATGCATTTTTGTTATCCTTGTCTTTGTGAAAAATTTACATGCCTTTTTACTAGGATTCCGCCATTTTCTTCAGCTTTATGATCAATTGGGAAACGTTATATGTCATGGTGATAGCGATGTTATTAAAGAAGGCCATAAGAGTTTCCCGAGTGGACATACTTCAGGTGAGCAACAAATTACATATCCGCCAAAATGCCTTATGTTTGAATTAGGGGTGGCAAAGTGGGTGGGTTGAGTCACGGGTCAAAACATGCGCACTTTCTTTGGCTTGAAACGTGTTGGCTCATGTTGACTTGAAACGATGCGTGACCATTTTTTTTACAGATAGTTACTGTATCAACTATGATAAAAGAAATATAGTACCCTATTTTCAGTAGTAATCTTTGATAAAATGATTTACCATGACTTTTAAACACGCTTGACTCATTTAACCCGTTTGAGAAAAACATAACCCAAATTGACCCTCTGATAAGTATGTATATGGGTCAAAATTGACACCTCTAGTTTTTATGATTTCGAGATTGACAGTGTCAACACGAATAATCGTAACCTTTGAATTTGAAATTTGTGATTTTATTGCAGGGTCTTTTTCGGGTCTCGGGTTCCTGTCACTGTATCTATCAGGAAAAGTAAGAGTGTTTGACTGTAAAGGCCGCGTTTCAAAGCTATGCATTGTGTTTTTGCCTCTACTTATTGCATCTCTTGTTGGCATTTCTCGTGTGGATGATTACTGGCATCACTGGCAGGATGTTTTTGCTGGAGCTCTCATAGGTAACTGACATTTGTTTAGTGTTTCAGAATGTATTCTTAAACAATCATATGTCTCGTTTGGAGTACTTATAAGTATCTGCTCATTACTTGTTGCAGGTATTACAATGGCCGCATTTTGCTATCTGCAGTTTTTTGCACCACCGTATCATACCGAAGGTATCATCCAAACACTCTTTTGACTTGAATACCCTCATTAGAACAAAACCGATTGCAATATTTATGGATGCTTCTTCCTTGAATATACTTATGAAGGTTGGGGACCATATGCATTTTTCCGTGCTTTGGAGGAGACTCGTTCAAACGCTCAAGAGGCTGGACCTTCTGTTTCAGAAGCCAACGTTCTCTCGACAGAAGTTCCAGCACTGGATTCTTCCTTAGATGATCCACATTTAACACTGTATGATCCTGAATCTGGTATTAGATAGCCTGGTAGTCTTTTCTGCATTTAGAAAGCTACAATGTTTGTTCTTTCTTTTCGCTTCAAATGGTTGAATGCTAACTGTATACCATATTATGCTGTATGTTTTGCATATAAATTTTAGCTTACGTATGAGATAAAGGAGTTTGTGTTCTCACTTTCTGGTAAACTAGTTGGCCAATTTGTTGACGTACCCAATTGTATGGCTAATGAAATGTATTAGGAATGTTATATAAGTAACGAAAACCCTCAAATAGTCATCGGCCAAGCCACTCTACCGGATTTTGACAGTCACCCAGTTGTTTATTTTTTGGTAAAAAGGTGAGCTTACATTAAATCACAAACCAATAATCAACTCTTTACAAGAGCATTATTGAGACTGAGAGGACATGCCCATTTCAGACTCAAAATGCCAAGAAACAGAACATACAACAGGAATACAAGCTTATTTGTGTTCAATTCTTCTAGACTAGCAATATCATTTTAGTAGCTCTAAGACTGAAGAAACCCCATCCTTGATTACATTTCCAACATACAAACACCTTACTTGTGGTCACACCCAGAGCCACAAAGGCTGTTGTATGAGGCATCATCAAGTCTGGGTAAAACTTTAGTTCCATTGGGTATCCACACATTGAGCTACATTTCCATCATATTAGCAACAGTCAATGCAGATTCCATCCTCACATGACTATGTACAAAGAGATGCTAAAGATGGCGTCACTCAAATGTTAGGAGGAACCCAAGGATACTTCCCGACCATGACTACATTTTCCTTTAATCAATCCATAAGCACTCTCATTCAGCAGCTTCATCCTCAGAAAAGGAGATTTAAGGACTGTAACATGCATCATCATGGCTGGCACCACCAATCAAATATCCTTTCCCACATTGCAGGCAACTACCTTATGGCCTTACTAACTCAAACCAAATGGATCACCATTCATACTATTACGCAGCTTCATCCTCACATGAGTAACTGAATGTGATGCCAATTAGAGTGAGCTTTCAGATCCAAGTTATTAGACTTCTGCATAATCAATTCCACATTTCATCTTTAAATATCCTAAAATCATTATCCAAAACACCCCATTATACTCATTAACAGGCTAGGGGAATGACATGAAACATTAAGCTCAGCTTCAACCCAACCATATTATCTGTTTAGGAGGTAGACTTCTCACATATAATGTCATAATCTCCCAAGTAGTAGTTTCATCTTGACATTTTCTTCAATAATTTTCCACAGTTCTTCCCATGTTCTCTTAACATTCTGAAACTGTTTTATATTCTTTTCTTGCCATAAAAAATAGATGGTAGCTGCAAACACTAACTTGTTTACAACAATCCATATATTCTTTTTACAAGGCAACCTCTTCATAGATTCTAATATCACCTTCCAGTCACAATTCCCATTATTAATCTTTGACTTCAAAACTGCTTTATTCCATACTTGAGAAGAATATTGGCATTTGAAGAACAAATGTCGGTGGGAGTCTTGTATTTCAAAGTACATGGCACACTTCATCACTCTATTAGGATACCATTTGCTCAGCCTATCTTGAGTAGGTAACCTTTCATGAATCAATAATGGGAGTAGCGAAGTGATCATATCAGCAACATTGGCCATCTCCATTGTCCATTAGTGATCATATCAGCAACATTTGGCCATCTCCATTGTCCATTCTTCTAGACAGTCACTCAGTTGTTGCCCGAGAGAGTCCGTTATTTTCAAACAAAGTTATATGTTTTTCTTTGATAGCCGAAAGAAGCGTCAAATTTGCAATTGAGTATTCAAAGTTCATGTTTTTAGTTTCTACAGAAGAACAAAGTTTATCATTTTCGGTAGATTTAGTTGACTTTAGTGCAATTTGATAACTATCTTTTATTATATTTTGTGCAAAATTCGGTATGAAATCATGATACCAAAAAACGTACTAGAACTTATATACCGTCTCATACAGGTGTCGACTTGGTTTAATCTTTCGGGTCCAAACCAATCTTTTTTTTTAACTTCAATGATGTCGTTTGACTGAAGATTAAGCTAAATTCAACTTCTGGATTCTCCTTGGCACCAAATTAGTATTTCTTGTTTTTTAGACCGATGCACTTACCTTTGTCCTCCCTCAATCATTAGTGATCTTATTTGTCATCGATATTTCATTTTTGTTAGGGAAAAAGAAAAGCATACAAGTTCAAATTATAACTAGTTTAAAAAATAAAATTAACATACACACATATGAGTGTATGACCATCAAAATGAACTAAACAAGTTGCATTTAGACAATTAATTTCTCCATAAACATCCTTTGGCTTCAACAACTTTTGTTACATTATAAAAGGTAAATAGGCAATACTTCACATGATGACTTGTGGGCTGTGGCATCAAAGTACACCATTAATCTTAATCTATAGTGGTAAAATTCATGTACATCGGATGAACAATTCGTCAAATGGAATTCAAATTTTTGCAACTTCCTGAAATGTTTGAGACTTGAACCAACAACATTCTGGTAATAAACCACTCACAGACCGTTAGGACGAGGGCCCTTTGGTTTTAATGCATCAACTATTTATAGAATTCGAGAAAGATGAAAAAATATGAACTGAAATGTTCAATTAACACTGATTATGTGCATTGTGATTGCGCTTTAATCTCGTGCTTCCATGCCCCAAAGTTCGTCAATTTCATGCTCCACACTTTGCAATGTTGCCATTTGCCATTATCTTAATCCTTGATCCACTTTTAAGTAAACACTACTATACAATCTTAGTGATCAAGCAAAAGTAGTGTTTCCATGTAGGGAATCACTTTTAAGTAAACACCACCATCTTGTTCTGCAGTAATCCCGGTATAAGTTAACTTTTTTGTGTTGGGCTCGTAAACAAAAAGTGCATCCTCTGCAAGATCAATTCTTACTTCAACTATAGGTTCACCACTTGTTCTAAATCTACCTATTGCTACCTGATCATGTGTGAATACAAGTGATTTACGAGGCAGATTGACAGATAAACTTCTCCAAACCCCAGCACTTAACGTATAAACCTCAACTATAGGGTCGCGTTGATTTTCCCCCGGCCTACGATCAAATGCAACCCTTAGAAGCATAGGGTCACAAGTTTCGGGACTAACCCCAAAACCAAAAAAAAGTTTTAATACATGGACTTAAGACAGGCATATCATTAATGGAAACCGATTTTCGAATAGCAGGATTCCATATAACAGCTGTATGTGATTCGGAAATACCTTGAAATGCAAACGCACAGTACCAACAGAACAAGCCTTGTGAGCTTAACCATCGTTGGTTCTTTAAGTAGTTTAGCAGACGTGGGAACATCAAGTGTAATCTTGTGTTGGGGAAAAGTATTATCGTCTATGGAGTAATATCAAGGGCCGGCTAAGGAATTTGGAGGCCTCAGGCGATAATTAAAAAGAGGCACCATCAAAACAAAAATAAACTTAACAGTGTGTATAAAAGTGTTGATTAATAACAATTTCTTATAATGAGACCCTTTAATGACGTTTTACTTATTGTCGCAAGATGTGTTTAAGAGGCATTCAGATATCTAACGTAAACACACAAACGTAGCTATAATGAGGCCCCTTAATTTTGGTGGCTCTGTGCAGTCGTCCCACTTGCACAAAGTAATCACCGGCTCTGTATCAAAATAGGGGTGTCCATGGTACTAAAAGCGAGTCGAACCGGAACCGCAAGAACCGAGAATCAAAAATAAAGAAAATGTGGAACCGAGAACCGTCCCAAGTTCTTCGTTCAATTCTAGTAAGGTTCCGGTTCTGGTACGGAAATTTTTGGTAATTTCCGACGAGAACCATTGTGTTTAAAAAATTTATTTTTTATTTTTCAGTTATTTATAAAAGACATACTATAACAATACAAACACACACAAAAATGTCCCCAACAATTCAAATCGTGCCAATAGTTCAAAATAATATAAACAAAAACATAAAATGTAAAAAAAATATAAGTTTATAATTGTTCAAAAGCATCAAGAATAGTTAATCATGCATGCATTTGTACATTGAAACTTTAACACATGCACTTAAGATCTTAAATACAAACTGATCGAGCTTGATGCACTAATAATATTAAAACATATAAGTTGTAAAAACTATTTTGTTAATCGATTCAAATAAAACTTTACTTTCATGTTAATGAATGATCTTGATGATGATAAATAATGTGGATTAAAGGTTAAGGTTTTAAGTTATTATGGATTTTAGGTTTTTGAATTTTTTACAGCTTAGTAATGGCCTAAGGGGTATAGTTTTATTTTCTATTTTCTTAAAAAACTACATGTTCTACATAATGTTTCAAACAAAACCTATAAAAATTCATATTTTCAAAAGAATGATTCTTTTCGGGAAAGTACCAGAACCGACCGGTTCCGTCCCAAACCGTCACGAGAATTTGGAATTTTAGAAACCAAGAATCGGACCGTGGTTCTAATTTACGGTTCGGTTATGATACAGTTCTGGTACTGTTTTTCGGTTCTTTTGATTCCTCTGTTTTTTTTGGACACCCCTATATCAAAACCAATAACGTAATACGGGTTAATTAGTCGAAACCCTTTCTTTTAAGGCTTTTCATGCATTAGCATAGGACGATCATCAGGGCCGGATTTTAGGGTGTGCAGAGTGCACAACCGCACAGGGCCCCAAAATTTTGGGGGCCTCCGGTGTTATAATGCAAGGCTGAATTGATTCAGGGTTCAAGGAAAGTTTGAGAATGTATTCCTAAAACTTAAGATGTTGACGTTATATAACTGAAAAGTAGATTAGTTTTAAAGGATTTTAGGAAGAAACTAAAAGCAGAGTTGTATTACTGATACAGATGGGTTGAGGAAGATGATTATTTTGAGTATTAGTCAATTTGCATCCTAAGGTTTTTAGTGTTTACACTTCAGTCCTTGTAGGTTGGCTTTGCTCCTTTTTTATGTACAAATGGATTTACAGAATTTACATTTTCAAACAATGTTTAGGGGTGCTGTTAAAATTAGTCCAACTTATTTTCTATATGAATTTTTTTTAATGAAATTTTCTATATGCATTTTTTGTAAAAAAAGTTTCAATGTGGCCCAAAATATTAATGTGATAAATATAGATACGTCACTTACAATTATTTTTATGTTGCCCGGCATTTATCCTTTTCTATGCTTATTTTTGCATATACTCTAAATTTTCATGTTGTTCGAAAGGCCTATATAATCAAAATGGCACAGGGCCCCCAAAATCCACGGGACGGCCCTAACGATCATTCAGTAGAGATACAATCATGTCTGCTGAGAAATCACATGCAAATGGCGGTGGCAGCGGCAAACAACCTGAAAAGAAACTTTTTGAGTACGGAATGAAAACACACGACGAAATATAAAACAGATGGTGTTGGAGATGCATAGAAATTTTTTTACGATGGGTTATAATTACTTTCCGAAAGACGAAGTAGAATTTGAGGAAAAGCTCAAGGGTTTGCAAGATGAAGTCGATCAACGAAACAAAATAAATGGACACAAGGTTTTCATCTGCAATATAATGTTTTTTTAAAGATTGTATGTGCATATATACATATTTTCTTACTCCGTATTAGTGTAAAATAGTTACATTAATAGGTATAAACCTCCTGATCGAATAATTGAACTGTAGAATATTCAAGTTAGTATTAAATATGTGTAGGTTGATTAGTTAACTAGAATAGTCTTATACATAATATATTAAAGCTTTTCGGGTGGCTTGGCTGATTAAAAAATAAGCTTATTTGGATAATCAACTTGAAACGGATTATTCAACTTATAAAAAGTAATAAGCAGTTTGAATAAGCAATCCCAGACAGCCTCTTAGAGCACTCGGTGTAGTAACGCCGGCAACGGCGTTGGCCGGCATAATTTCTTATTAGGGTCGCATCACAATTGAAGTTGAAGAACCTTCACAATTTTATTATCAAGGTCATGGAGGTGAGATTTTTCTATGTCAAAGTTATTCTAAACATCTATTAGTGTTTATTTTTATACAATTTATGCTCTCAAATCTATCTTTGTGAAATAGATGTATCATGGAGCGGAGACAGGAGTGATGATAAATCTTTAGGGTCGCCAAGTTATTTAGAATTACTTTTTAAGTTTCAAAGTGGTATAATTAATTTCTTATTCAATTCATTTTCGTTTTCGTGTTGGTTATAAAACAAAAATTGTTCATATTTATTTATAGGAAGAAAGAAAACGCAAAATAATCAGAAAGTTCATCTCACTTGTGTGATGCACGTGTCTTGATATTTTAGCAACGAGTTAAACTAAAACTTGATATGTATCTACGCTATACCCTTGTTTTAAGTGAAGTTTAGACCTACAACCATTTGGTTTGAGAACGAAAAGATGTATTGTTTTTTTTTTTGTTTTTTAGACTTTCATTATTCACTTAATCTTATGTAGTTGATAAATCTGATATCCAAAACCTTCGATAATTAATGAATTGATGAAAAGCTGTAATCTTGAAATGCGATATCTAACAATCAGATAAGAAATGTACTAATGAAAAACTATAATCTTAAAATTCATCTCAAGATTCGTCACATCAATATAACTGAAATATAATACATTATATGAGATAAGATATGAAGACATGAAATATTGTAATATAAACATATTTCTCCAAATGCAGTTAAAAGATCTTTGATGATGATGCCCATAACTACGAGTTAAAGTTATTTCATGCAGTTAATATTTGGCTTTCATTGTATATTGATGCAGTCCCAAGTATTAAAGAACGTGCCCATTTATTTTTAGAAGTCCATGATCGTATGAAAAAAGAGCTTTCTTCAAGTGGCATAGCTTGAGCTTTGGGACTCCGTTTCAGGCAAAGACCAGCCGATTCGAAGCATGGAACGAGGAGAATGTCGTGGTAAACAAACGTAGTAAGTTTACGGAACTTTCGAGCCCCGAAACGCTATACTTTAGGAGTTATTTGCATTTTCGTGTTTTTTTGGGGGTTTTTTGGACTTTTGTTTTTAAGATAGTTTTCGACCAGTTTGTCTTTTGAGGCCTATTTTTGTTTCGTATGCATATTTAATAAGTGTATTGTGACCCTGGCTAGTCAGTTGAATGAAATACGAAAAGTCTATTTTTGGCACTTTTTGCTAAGAATTTCCTAATAATCGGCATCCGTTTGAATCAACGATTGCTGAAAGAATCAATCCTGGTATTTGTGGGAATCAACATGATCGATTTGTGTTATCTCATTTTTTAGTCTACATCATATATACTAAAGGTTGAGTAATGTCCCAAAATGAGCGGTCAAGTTGGGTTACAGGTCACAACCAGGAAATGGGTCATTTTTAGACCCATTAGTAGATTTATTACTATCATTTATTGCAATTATAGTTTGAGTAGTTATCGAAAATGGGAGGGTTGGGCTGGGTTGTGTTGGGTAAGAGGTCCAAACGGGTAATTTTGTTGAACGAAATACAATATGTTTGACTCAAAGCGTGTATGGTACATACTTGCTAAGTATTTGTGTTGGGTTCAGTTCCTGAGCCCTTCAGTCTTTCAGTAGATTTAAACATAAAATCCCCTAAGTGTTTCTCAAGCTGAAGTCTTTCAGTTTGAGTCACTAAAGTTTCTTCAGCGTCAGCTCTTCAGGTCCATAGAAGATTGGGAAGTATCTTCACTTCAGTGTATGCAGCGGTACTGAAACAGAAGAAGGACTATTGTAAAGAGCTTCAGTTCAGCTTGGTTGACAATTCCAAGCTGAACGTTGTCTATCTCCTGAACAGAAGATTGAAACGTATTGTTTTACTTCTAGAAGGTTTACAAGGCGGGAAAACGCTTGCTTTATGTCAAAAGGAATAAAGCAATCTCCTTGGGAAATGTTACTTCTAAAGTTGGTACAGAAGTACAACAACTTTCCTCAAAGGACTGTACCTAGTACTAGAAATCAAACGTGCATTAAATAGTAGCTCAACTACCCATTTAATGCTTGCCACGTAGACTAGGTTAAACTGGTAAACCCTAATCCCTTTGCCTATAAAAGGAAATTGATTCCTAGAGTAAATGTCATCTCTTCCAATTAATGTGATACACATTGAAGAGTTCATTTATCTCTCTAACAAATTGAACGGTACTAATGAAGCTGAAGCTTCAGTTTAGTCATAAGTAGTTTGTTTTCTTACTCTCTTAACTTTGGTTAGAGTTTAAGTTCGAAGGAGATAACACCCCAATTGTGTCATAGATTCTTTATTTGATTCTAATAAGAACCTATACATTGTAAAGTACTTCTGTGTGTTTTAAACTTGTTCTTTATATTCTTCATATATATTTGTTTAAAACTCACTTCGTTGTCATGGAATCTGATTAGTTTAATTTGATAAACCTTATATCAGATTTCAAAGGACCAACAAGTGGTATCAGAGCCTTCTGGTCTATAAAATCCATTTAAAAGGATATATAAAGGCTTAAAGATTTTTAAAATCAAGATCCATCTTAAATGACAGCAGTAGAAGTACCACAGACTCTTGAATACAGGGGTGGCCAGCTAAATGCCGCTCCTGTACTAGATGTGGAAAATTTCACCAATTGAAAAAGGAGATTCATGTGCCATATCATTGGTATTGAACCTCAATTTGAAAATATCATCAAAAACGGTCTTTTTATTCCCATGGTAGCTGGTTAAAGGAAGCCAGAAGGACAATGGACTACAGATGAGAGAAAGGCTGCTAACTTAGATCAACGACTCAAAAGTCTCATCATGTCCGTCCTTCCAGATGACCAAATAAATTCTGTCATAAATTGCTTAACAGCTAAATCAACATGGGATGACCTGATAATGTATCATAAGGCCCCCTCTGATGTGAAAGAAAGTAGGGTCATGGACCCGAAGTTGTGCTATAACACCTTCAAATTCAAAGAAAGTGAATCTCTAACACAAACTTTCACTAGATATAAAGCTTTGATGAATGAGTTGGTAAATGATGGCATCAAACTTTTAAAGCTTAAAATAAACACTGGTTTTATAAATAGGTTACCAAAAAAGTGGCTAAATTTCTGCCAAAGCCTCAGAAACACAAATTATGTGAAAGATTCTGAGCTTGCTTCTCTATTTGGTAAACTCAAATATAAAAAAAAACTAACAGACAGTATTTATGAGACTGAAAAGAACAAATCTCTTGTCTCTGCAACACCTTTGTCAACTGCTTTCTTCTCTACCTCTATTGTCCATGACATTCAAGATAGTCCTGATGATGAAGAGGATACAAGAAGCAGTCATGAGTACCTGAATGACCTACAACAAGACTATCAAGCAAGAGCTCTTTTGGCTAAGTCTAAAAGATTCTTCAAAAAAGGTACTCAAAGGTTCAGCAGTGCAAAAGCAACTGACCAAACTGAATGCCACAAATGTGGCAAGAAGGGTCATTTTGCAAGAGATTGTTGGTCAAAGACTTCAGTTCCTTCATATCAATCACCCTTTCAATCAAAATCTCCCAATTCCCCTCAGTATAAACCAGAACTAAGGCCTACCAAGGACTTTGAAGCCAAATACAACAAAGTCAAGGCTAAGGTGTCACTTCTAAGTTCAAGTGTTTCAGCTTCTAAAGCCTCAACGGTAAAGAACAAAGGTCTTATCGCTAAAGCCTATGAATGTGATAAAGAAGAAGTGTCATCAGGTGACAATGAGATGGTGGAGGTTAAAGTGCTCATGGCTCTAGCTGAAGATAACGATGCTGTCAGCAAAGAAGGTGCCAGAAATGATGAATGCGTAAAGATCTCAATGAGAAAGGTACACACTCTTCTTAAAATAAAAGATAATGATGATAGAAAAATCTATGTAGATTATTTATGTATCGATCTAAATTATGTTGAAGAACAAAGAAATAATCTTTTGTCAAAACATAGAGATCTTGTTCATGAACCGAATGCATACAAAGAACAACTTTTAGTATTAAAACAAGCAAACTTGATTTTCTTACCATGTAGCATGTAAACACTAAGATTCTCAAAGAGAATAAAAACTTAAGAACAGAACTAAAAGAGCTAACAACAATCACTGAAACATGGCTTAACAGTTCTAGCAAAGTAAATTAGTGTATCAATGAACAAATCCCCTCTCAAAAAAAGAGAATTCTGGGAGTTGATCAACTCACTGAAGATCCCTCCAGTTCTGGGTAGGATGGCAACGGGAAAGAAAAAACCCATAACCCATGGGTACCCGCACGTAAATGGGCGGGTAATCCTGTTATTTTTCACCCACGGGTGGGTTGTCGGTGAAAATTTGTACCCATCGGTAGGTGGCGGGTGGGTGACGGGTAATGCATACCCATCATGGGTGTACTCATTTAAGAAAATCACGAGTGTACCCGCCTAAATACCCACGGGTGTACTCCTAAACCCATTTGTGTTCAAATAAAATTTATTATATTAATTAAATATTTGTGAGGTTATTGGTATATATTTAATAACTACCAAGATCTCTAGACTACAAAAAAAACTAACAATTTTTTTGAGTTACAAAACTAAAAGATGAATATTAAATATCAAACTTTCAAAATATATACATGATATATCTCAGTACATGTATGTGATTTGGTGTAATGATGATTAATTTTTATAGTTTCAGACATGTCATTAGTATTTTGTGAACTTTGTATTTAGAAAATTAATATGACGTCTTATTACCTAGTTTCATAGTTAGTTTACATATCATGGTTTTATGATTTTGTTCCATTTCACAAACCCACAGGTTTACCCATAGGTGATGGGTACCCACGGGCATGGGTATGGGTAAAAAGTTATACCCATTGGTGGGTGACGGGTGGGTGGTGGGTGAGAAAAAAATCACGGGCTCGGGTTACGGGTTTGATGAACCCATACCCATTACCTACGGGTGCCATCCCTAGTTCTGGGCAAAAAGACTTAGTCTTTGTAAAATCTTTAGCTGATGACACAAAAGTGTCCATATCTGGTGTTGAAAGACCTTGGTTGTCTAAAGCTGAAGGTTTTATCTTGCCAAATCATGATACTGGTAGGATACTCCCAGCTGAGTCACAAAAAAACACAACTGATCCTTTAGTTGCTGTCACTGACTCTTCAGCGACTGATTATGATTCTACGGATGAATCTTCAGTCTGTAGCACCCCTCTTCCTCCACTGAAGAAGTTGGATGGTGCTGAACCTATTTCTGGACCAAAGACCATCAAATCAATTTTGAGGTCAAAATCTACATTCAAAGATGAAATTTTAAAAGGTGTCATAATAAATGAACCATCCTCAGCTCTTGCTAAGGATAACAAAAGCTCTTCCGCTTCAAAAGTTAACTCATCTCCTGCTAGTAAACTAAAGAGTGTAAAAATTAAAGATGATCCTCCTTTGGCTATTGTAATAAAAGAACTAAACAACCTAAAATTACAATTTTGCAAGAGTCAGTCATCTTACTCCATAAGTAATTAACCACTACAGGTTCCACAAAATACACTTCAAAACAAATACAAAACACAATTCAAAAGGAGTTGTGATCTATGTGGCTTAAATAATCATCTCTCTAAGAATTGTTATAAAGTTCTGTTTTATAAAAAGTGTGAGAAAACTGATCACAGAAACTGTGATCATGCTGAATACATTTCTACTATAAACATGTCTCAGCATCTCAAAAGTCTGGGTAGATCTTCATCAAGATCTAAAATTCCAAGACCATCAAAATGCTTCTTTCCACCTTGCATACACGGTGGATGTATAGATCATTTATCTAATGAATGTTTATACTATCCCATATGTGGATTATGTGGAAGTTATGACCATAACACAAATGGTTATAACAGGATTATCTCTCTAGAAGAGAGATCAATCCAAGAAATCCTCAATATGCATTCAAAAGATGTAAAGTTTGTGGTAGCTCAACTCATACCATAACTGATCACTATGATATTGAATGGTTTAAAAGAAGTGAAGCGCTTCAAGCCAAAAAAACTGAGGCTCTAAAATCAACTAGAGCTGAATCATCAAATGCTAACAGATCCAAGACTCCCACTAAAAGGTGGGTTTCTAAGCGAAACTAACCATTCTGAACGTATTTGTGCAGTGTGACATCAGGAAACCTATATGGTACATGGACAGTGGATGCTCAAGGCATATAACTGGTGTCAAGAGTTACCTGCACAAATATTTGGAACAACCAGGACCTAAATTGGTGTTTGGAGATGACTTTACATGCACAACTGAAGGTTATGGCTCTATCAAATGTAATGGTATAGTTTTCATAAAGGTAGCATTTGTAGATGGTCTTAAGTACAATTTAATTAGCATCAGTCATCTCTGTGATGCTAAATATATTGTTCAGTTTGATAAGAAAAGAGGAACAATCTTTAACTCTAACAAAGAAGTTGTAATGATTGCTCCAAGAGTAAGAGATGTATATGTTCTTGACATGACATCTTCTGCTCAAGAGTCTTGCTTTTTTTCCAAAGCTTCTGAAAATCTCAACTGGTTTTGGCATAAAAGACTTGCTCATCTAAAATTTAAAACAATCAACAAACTGGAAAAACAAAATCTTGTTATTGGTCTTCCCTCACTTGTCTACTCAAAAGATAAACCATATTCATCATGTGAAAAGGAAATGCATCATAGGGTCAGATTTAAAACAAAACAGACATCTTCTATCAAGAAATGTCTTCATCTTCTTCATATGGATTTATTTGGACCTGTAACTCCTAGGTCCATTAACCATGAAAAGTACACCCTTGTCATTGTTGATGAGTACTCAAGGTACACCTGGGTATACTTCTTGAAGAAGAAAAGTCAAGCACCTGAAACCATCATGTCTTTCATCAAAAGAGTTGAAAATCAAAATGACATCAAAGTCAAACAACTCAGAACTGACAATGGTACTGAATTCAGGATGTCCAGTTTACATCCACAATCATAAAGATCACTTAGGAAAATTTGATGAAAAAGCTAATGATGGTTATCTTCTTGGATACTCACTTGTTTCCAAGGCATTCAAAGTCTTATATATTAGAAGACAACAAACTGAAGAAACCTATCACATCACATTTGATGAAAGCCCTGATGCTATCAAATTCTCAAAACCTTCAGTTGACAACCTCAACATTGCTGAAAATGAAAGATATCCACCTGATGAATATCTTCATCCTAATGAGCCTTCTCAAAGGTATCAAACAAACAACAATGATGTGTCTTTCATAGAACCCTATGAAAGTCATGAACCAATTATCCTTGAAACTGAAGTTTCATCAGATCAAAATGATCAAACTGCTCAGATTGATGAAATCTTAAATGATAATCTGTCTGAACATTTCAATCACAACAATGATGAACAAATTGTTGAAATAAATAATGCCTAAAAACATTATTAATATTTTTCGACCTCTACACGTTTTGATAATCACAAAATGTAAAAACGATTAATGAAAAATTATTCATAAACAAGTAATTAGTAGTAAATTTTCATTTCGAAAATTTAATCACTTAAAGGTATGAATAAATAAATGCTTAATGCATTTTATGATCAAATGATTTTTTAATTAACCTCACATTTTTTTATAAAAATGTCACAAACATTTTTATAACTTTTACAAAACATTTTTAGATTTAAAAGAAATGTTTTATTCAAATAAATATTTTGAATTCAAATTTTCTACCTAAAAACGGCTAGAAATGTTTCAGAAAATACCTCCCCTAGAAAAGACAAAAAAAGGCTCCTCAGTTTGCCTATAAATACTGGACTATTCCCCACTGTTTTTCTCACCTTTTGCACTCATTCTTTTCTGTCTAAAATCAGTCCACACATTTCCCACAATCCTTTGATCATTAGATCTTCAAGTGCAAGAGAATAATACTTCCTACCATCAAGTAAAGAAGTATTTTAGATTAGTGTGTGTCCTTGCAGCCTTGTTGCAATTGTATTATATGTTGTAAATCATTTGTGTATATTGTGAAGGTGTGTATCGTAGTTGTGTTTACTAGGTAGATTGTGGTGATCATTGTAAGTATAGTTAGATCGGGTGATCTTAGTAAGTAGTGTTAGATTGGTGTGATCAAGGTAGTGTTTAGTTGAAGTGATGTTGTGAGTGAAGTTGTGAAGTATAGAGAAGTCGTGAAGTGAAGAAAAAGTGGTGTGGTGAAGAGAAGTTGTGAATTATTATGAAGTAGTGTGGTTAGTTGTGATAGATTGATTCTAGCTAGGATTAGAACTCGACATTTGGCTTAGTGTCGGAAATCGATGTAAGCTTAGTTGTGTATGGTTTTCTCTGCCTAAAGGAGCTTGTTGACATAGTGAAGAAAACTCTCGAGTTTGGTGCTCGGGGAGTGGAGTAGGGCGAAGAGGTGCTTCGTTACCGAACCACTATAAATCCTTGTGTTGTGGTTTGATCTTTCTATCTCTTATCTCTTGTCTTGTATATTTATTTCGTATATTGTTATTACTTATTTGTTTAGTTAAATTGTTCATATTGTGCACATTGTGAATTCACATTAAGTCAAATCTAAGTTTTTATAAACAAACTATACACTAAATTAAAAAGCGGTAAAACTATTCAACCCCCTTCTAGTTTTCTACACAAATCATTGATAATCTCCCATACACTGAAGACATTCAGATCTCTGAACAGTTATCCTCTCTAAATGTAGAAGATACTTCAGTCCAAGATACAATTTCAATCCCAAATCCACCCCTACCCATTCCATCAGTGCTTACTCCAGCTCCTCAAGACAGATGGTCTCAGGACAAACACATTGAGCTAGTCAATATCATTGGAAATTTAAGGGCCAGAATGCTCACAAGAGCCATGGCCAAACAACTTAGTGCTGCTTCAGCTCATGAATGTCTCTTTTTAGATTTTCTCTCTAAAGAAGAACCTAAAAAGGTCTCTGAAGAACTAAAGCATCCTGGATGGGTTGATGCCACACAAGATGAACTAAACCAATTTTCCAGAAACAAAGTCTAGACATTAGTTCCTACACCTTATGGCAAAATCATAATTGGCTCAAAATAGATTTTCAGAAATAAAAGGGATGAAACTGGAATTGTCATCAAAAACAAGGCAAGACTTGTAGCTCAAGGCTACAATCAGCAAAAAGGCATAAATTATGATGAGACCTTTGCTCCAGTTGCAAGACTTGAAGCAATCAGAATCTTTCTTTCCTTTTCCACATACATAAACTTCATTGTTTATCAAATGGATGTCAAAAGTGCATTCCTCAATGGTAAACTAAAAGAAGAAGTTTATGTCAAACAACCTTCAAGTTTTGAGAGCAATGGGTTCCCAAACTATGTATCCAAATTGGACAAAGCCCTTTACAGACTTAAACAACCTCCAAGAGCATGATATGAAACTCTCTCAACCTTTCTCACCAAACACAAGTTTGTAAGAGGAAAGATAGACAACACTTTGTTCGTCTACAAAACTCAAACTGATGTGATTTGGCTCAAATCTATGTTGATGACATTATCTTTAGGCCCACCAGTACAAAATTATGCAAACAGTTTGCTAAACTGATGACTCAAAGATATGAAATGAGTATGATGGGTATCCTCACCTATTTTATTGGATTTCAGATTAAACAATCTTAAAGAGGCATTTCAATCAACCAAAAAAAATATGTCATCTGCTAAAAAGTATGACATAAATGGTTCATCGGTGAAAACTTTAATGGTACCTCCTAACAACTTAGGACCTGATCTCAGTGGCAAAGCTATAAATGAGACTCAGTATAGAAGTATGATTAGATCACTAATGTATCTAACTGCAAGCAGACCAGACATTCAATTCTCAATTTGTCTCTGTGCAAGATATCAAGCAAATCCTAATGAATCCCACCTTATTGTTGTTAAGAGAATTTTCAGGTACCTAAAAGGAAAAGCACCTCAGGTGCTTGTCAGTTGCTTGGAGGCAAACTTGTGTGCTGGAGTGCTAAAAAGCAGTAATCTGTAGCTATGTCATCAGCTGAAGCTGAATATGTAGCTGCTGTTGGATGTTGTGCCAACATATTATGGATGAAAAGTCAACTCACTGACTATGACATCATATATGAAAAGGTACCCATATTTTGTGATAACACTAGTGCTATTGCAATCTCAAACAATCCAGTTCTGCACTCAAGAACAAAGCATATTGATATCAGATATCACTTTATCAGAGATCATATTCTAAAAGGGGACATTTAATTACATTTCATTCCCACTCAATATCAACTTGCTGATATCTTCACCAAGCCTCTGGATGAGCCAACTTTTAAAAGATTAATTGTTGAACTAGGTATGCTGAACATTGATTCAAAACCTGAAGCTTCAATACTGACTGAAGAAAACTGAAGCTTCAGCGCTTTCATTCAAAACTGAACAAACTTTCATATGTTAAATGTCAGTTTAGTTTTTGCCTATAACCTTTAGCTTGCTTAAGTGAAGTAACTGAGCAATCACATATGTCTCATTCATGGATTTGCATGAGCATGTGTGGTTTTGTTGTCTTCGCTGGAGCACATATATTGGTCAAGTCAAGAACTAAACAAAACTGATTTATTTTCTTCAGTTCAGTTTATAAAATGATTTTATCTAATTATTCAGCTATCTCTCGAGTGAAGTAACTGAGCAATCACATATGTCTCATTCATGGATTTGCATGAGCATTTGGGGTTTTGTCGCCTTCGCTGGAAGATTGATGATGATGAAGATTACAATAATCTGTTCAGCATAACATAACACCAAACCTAAACCTAGTCCAGTTTTTCAAACATCAATCTCAAAGTCAGTTTTACAACAAATGTAATTTTTAAAGATAATATTATTTTATCAAAATAATTTCCTTTTCAAAAAAGTTGTTTAATTAAAATATATTAATAGAGGATATCTAAAAGTTAGAATGACCTCATCATCTTTCTCTCACCTACTTTTTTAGTTAAATAGACGGCTGTTCACTGTTCTAGGTGTGAGATACATGCTTTGCTGACTTTCATTAAATACAAAGTCTAGCACACATGTTAAAAACAAACCCTAAACATTCCCATAACTTTATAACCTCAAATGATAATTACAATTTTTCAAAGAAAAATTTGTAATTTCATCAATCATATAAATCACAATAAACCTTTCAACACCTCACTCTCACAAATCCATCAAGAACAAACAAAACACACACCTCAAACCAGATCAAATCTTTAAAACCCTAATGGCTGATTCATCATCACACAAACCCTCTTCACCTGAAATCACTCCCAAAGAAGAAACAGTCACTCTTGACAAACCCAAAAGCCCAAACACTTTCTTACCTGCAGATCAGGTTGAGTTCATTTTTGAAGAGATTGCCTTCACCACCAACAATGAAGTTGCACTTCTATATCCCTCACACCCAAACTCAAACTACTTTAGAGAGGTGTCAGACTTCATTTCCAAATGCTGCTTAAAGGAAGCATTTATCAGGGCCCCAACTCAATATAAAGAATACCTGAGTGAATTTTGGTATACTGCAAAGACCCTAGATGACTCTAAGATTTGGGTATCAACTCCTACAGGGGGAATTAGAAAAGACATAGGTATCAACACTTTTAGGAATGCTCTTAGGGCTCATTACCTACCTCACTCAAGTATGTATGTTTCTCCACCCTTCATAACAATAGTAAGACCATAGTTTGAAACAATAGGTTACAGTGGGGAGATTGGGACAAAGGGAATTCTAAAAAAAAGTTGTCTTCCTCTTAGGTGAAGGCTACTGATGGGTCAAGTCATCCAGTGTTTAGATGGGAAAACATGTGACCTGGACCAAATTTCCAATAAGGATGCCACCATCCTGTATTGTTTGGCCAATGGGGTAAAGGTAGATTATGCTAGGATAATATGTGAGGATATAATTCACAAGTTGAGCAAGAAAACTAAAGAAAATGTTGTTCCCTATCCTAGGTTTATATCCCTTCTATTGGAATACATGATGCCTGAATATGAGAACAAAGAGCTCACCATTAACCCCAATCAAGTCTTAAGTGTTCACAACTGAGCACTGAAGCCAAACCAAACTAAAGGACCTCCCTTCACTGACCACATGAAGGCCATCTGCAATTTAGATGTGCCTGTGGACCCCAAAGCTCCTAAACCTTCCTCACAAACTGAGGAGGTTCCCCAAGGCAAAAAAGCCTGAAGCTAAAAATTGACTCAGAAGAAAACAATCTTCAAAACACACATCTGAGTCCAAGACTAAGGCATCCAAATCCAAAACTAGCCAATCAGAAAAAGAAACTCAGTCCAGTTCGACCAAGGACAAAATCCCAAGCCATCCTTTACCTCCCACACTAGTGGTTGATGAAATACATGAAGAGGCACAACAAGCAGCTGGTGGCCCAACATCTTTAGGGGCCACCAGTAAAGATGAAGCCCACCTTCAACTCAGTAGTGGTATGTCTGCATTTAATTCTTATTGAGCCTGTTTTATTCAGCTTCTTTTATTTGCACTCTGAGTCTGTATCAGGACATGATGCTTCAGCAGATTCCACAGCTAAAGATGATCCTGGATTATCTGCTCCTACTAATTACATACCCTCACAACAAGGTATGGATGAAGGACCAAAAACTATTAAATTGATCACATATTTGCAGGGACTAATCCAAGTGTTCTTGTAGATCAAACTAAATCTGCTGGAGATGGGTTAAAAACTGCTAAAACTAATTCAGGTACTATTAAGGAGTCCAAAGCTGATGAAATTTCAAAGAAAATAAAGCTAGATGATTCTTCACTCCTGACTCCCCACAAGATGACCCTATCATTGTTATAGATGAGAGTGAAAAAGAGGAAGCTGACAAAGCAGACACTCATGATACTTCTCATGATGTGCCTAAATACACTTCAGTCCCACCTCCTACATCTCCAAAATCAGCTCAAATTCAAGAGTTAATGGCTTAGGTTCAATTAATTAAGTCCTAAAAAGATGAGTTGGAACAACAAAAGGCAACAGCTGAAGCTGAAGTTACCTCACTGAAGGCTAAGCCCTCATATCCAGACATCAACCAGCTTACTGGTCTTCTGGTAACCTCTCTAGAGCCTGAACTCTCCAAACTCTTGGCCTTACATAACTTTGCTAGCTGCTTACCAACTGAACTGAAAGAGCTCCCCTCAAAATTCACAGAATTATTTAAAGAGATTAAAGAACTAAAGCAACATGTTAAAGATATGGAAATCGAGCTACCTAGGGACTTAAAAGAGATTCCAAAAAAAACTAAAGACTTTCACTTCCACTATCTTCAGTGTTTCATCCTAGGTTGCTGAACTGAGGTCCATTCAATGGGAACTTCCATCAGAGTTTCTTGATTTGCCAAGTCATGTATCTTCAGTTCAAGAAAAGCTCAAGGCATTAGATTCTCTTCCAAGTCTATTGAACAAGGTTACTAAAACCTTGAACAGGTTTGCCACTGTAGTGGAAACTGTATTAGGGGCTACAACCGCATATGTTCCTTCAGCATGTCAAGCAACTGCTTCACTTGCTGAGGAGGAGAAGAGCACCAAGGATGCTGATACAAACCTAAAAGATGAATTAGTTGATCGATTAGGCACAAATGTTGTGACACAGTACTACAACAAGAAGTTACTCTTTGATAAATACTGTGATAAGATGCTGAAAAGAAAAAAAAGCCCTAAGATCACAAACTGTGAAGTTCTCACAAAGAAAGGCCCTATCACACTAAAAATATATAGGGAAGACGGGTCTGAAGAAGTCATCTCAAATCTCATGGTCAGTGATTTACATTTGGTTGAATGGAGAAAAGTAATACAAGCTTGTCAAGACAAAAGTGAAAAAGGATGGAAAACCATTTATGATCTGGTAAAGACAAGATTGGATCAGCTGACTCAAACTGAACAAGAACTCAAGATTGACTTAAACAAGCCCCTCAAAGAACATGATCCTTTGAATGAGCTAAATGAGTTAGCTAACAAGAAAAGAAAAAGAACCAGTGACTTAAAAGACCATTCCAGGTCAACAAAGAAACACAAGTCATCAAGTTCAGCATGAAGAAGATGTTCATTGAACAGCTAAGACAGTAGAATGGAAACCATTGTAATAACTTTATCTTTTGTAAATGTATTGTAATAAAAGTTAGAATGAAAGGTTATCAGTTTATGTTGTTCAATTTATATCAGTTGTGTAAGAAGAAGTTATTTTGCTCACTCACAACTGATTTTAACTTAGGCTATTTGTATATTCAAATAGGTGGATTGTTGGGTTCAGTTCCTGAGCACTTCAGTCTTTCAGTAGATTTAAACATAAAATCCCCTAAGTGTTTCTCAAGCTAAAGTCTTTTAGTTTAAGTCGCTGAAGTTTCTTAAGTGTCAGCTCTTCAGGTCCTAGAAGATTAGGAAGTATCTTCACTTCAGTGTGCAGCGGTATAGAAACTGAATAAGGACTCTGGGAAAGAGCTTCAGTTCAGCTTGGTTGATAATTCCAAGCTGAATGTTATCTATCTCCTTAACAGAAGATTGAAACATGTTGTTTCACTTCTAGAAGGTTTACAAGGCAGGAAAAAGATTGCTTTATATCAAAAGGAATAAAACAATCTCCTTGGGAAAATGTTACTTCTAAAGTTGGTATAGAAGTACAACAATTTTCCTCAAAGGATTGTACATAGTACAAGAAAGCAAACGTGCATTAAATGGTAGCTCAACCACCTATTTAATGCTTGCCACATAGACTAGGTTAAACTTATAAACCATAATCCATTTTCCTATAAAAGGAAAGGGATTCCCAGAGTAAATGTCATCTCTTCCAATTAATGTGATACACATTGAAGAGTTCATTTATCTTTCAAACAAACTGAACGGTACTACTGAAGCTGAAGCTTCAGTTTAGTCATAAGTAGTTTGTTTTCTTACTCTCTTAACTTTGGTTAGAGTTTAAGTTCGAAGGAGATAACACCCCAATTGTCATTCAACCACCTTGTTATTCCGCAAGCAAGGTGTGTCATAGATTTTTTATTTGATTCTAATAAGAACCTATACGTTAAAAAGTACTTTTGTGTGTTTTAAACTTGTTCTCTATATTCATATATATCTATTTAAAACTCACTTCGTTGTCATGGAATCTGATTAGTTTAATTTGATAAACTTTATATCAGATTCCAAGGGACTAACAATTTGACCTCTTGGTATGTGCTTAATTACACATATACTTTTGACCTAACAAAACAAGCTTAAATGACCAAAAACGGACATAAAATGTCAAATATATGTGTGTTTTGCTATTTGTGTTGTGCAGGTAACATATATTCACTAAAAGACAAAAACGAAGCCAAAATCGATAAAACCGAGCCCGAGATTGGAAAGAGGGTGGAAAATCGAAGTCAAAGACATGTGCATCTTAAATGGGCCACCCGCATCCAAGTTAATGGGCAAGCCAGCCCATTATGCCTTTATCTATAAACATTATATGTTAAAAAAAGCCCAAATCCAAAACCATTACAACCAGCCCAATTAATATAAGCCCATTAGCCTAACACTACCCCTTTTGCACCATTAATCCCTGGGGTTTACACCGTTAGTCCTTATGGACTGAGACAGTTAGTCCTAACACCTAACAAACTCCCTAACACCCGTTTACCCTCAAACAATTATAAAGAAAAACCTAATCCAGCCAATCCCCAAACACTATTCACCCATCTCTTTCCCTCTTTTTCTCTGCAACCAAACAAAGCCCATTTAACCCTACCCCCCAGAAGAGGACAAGCCACGATGGCAATCCTATGAAGGATTATTAGACAAAATCAATCAAGAGTTGCTATGAGAGATCAAAGAAGCACAATTGGAAATCGAAGGCTAAGATTGAAGGCTTGGAGAGCACTCTCCCATTCCTCTCACAGAAGAAACACAAGCTAAAAGACATAGAAGCTTCTCCTTGGGCTATAAATAGAGACTAGCTTAGTATTAGGGCATGAAGTTTTTATCCTAGTTTTTTAAGTAGTTTTCTAAGTTTTTATAAAGTCTTTTATGTATGTTATTGTACTTTTTAGCTTATTGTACTTTTTTAAGGCCTTGTACTCAGATTTTTAGTTCAATGAAATTTATGTTTTTATGTTAAATTTTGTTTTTAAGTTAATGTAATTTATGTTTTAAAAATGCTTGTTAAGCTAATATAAGCTCTTTTCTCTCTTACTTAAACTGTTTAACTTAAGCTATATAAACTTCTTCATAGTTTATATAGTTGAAGTCATTTTGCTCAAGATCACTAAAAAGCTAAAATGGATGATAAGCCGGATTTGGAAGGGCTTATGGGTTTTACCAGCTTATCTATGATAAGCTAGAGTTTGTAGATCAGCTCCGTGAGAGCTTATTTACCCTTGTTTAGAGCAAAGGGCAAGGTACTATTCTCCTTTTCTCATTTTAGCTTATTAACCGTTCTTACTTATTTCTTTGCTTATTACTGCTTATTACTACTTATTAATGTTGTTTATTGCTTATTGCTTAGATATCATTTAGTTATGTTTTAAGTTAAAATTTCCATTTAAAAGCTTAAAACTGCTTGTTCTTATTTGCTTATTGTAAGTGCTTATTTTTTTTGTTAGTAATTGCTTAATTGTCCTTAAATTGCTTAATAATATATCTGTTTTTACAAATCTTAGCTTAATTCACTCTTTTGTAGTTTTAAAATGGAAAACCAATTTTTAAAGGGGTGTTTGGAACAAGCAGTACTAACTTGAGTTAGTATTGTTTGATCTCTTTTGACCTTTAAATCAAGTTTAATCAATTTAAATTTAGTCTAAAAGTTACTTTAATTCAGTTTTCAAAGCTTAAGTATCAAGTTTAAGGTTTAATCTATTCTTAGTTTTAATCTGTGGTGTTTTGAGTTTGATATTTTGGCTTATTTGCTTAGATCTTAATTAGGAGCTTGTAGGTGTTGTTTTCATGCTTGTTTAAGACTTAAAATGCAGTTGAAATGATCTAGTTAAAGAGTGCATTTGTCATTTGAGTTTTAGTTAAAATCTGTCGAAGTTTTCAAGTCTTATATTCAAAGTTTAAAGTCCAATTTTCAATAGCAATTTTAGGATAGGGTAAGTTTGTTTTAGGATCTAAAATTGATAGTATAAGTTCATTAGGTATAGAGCTTAATCTGTTTTAGCTTATTTTAGATTTATAACATCTTTTACTAGCTTATTCTTAGGGCTGTAGTTAGCTCTTTAGTCTTTTACAAAAACTTAAAAAGCCAAAGACAAAAGTTTGAGTATGTCATTTTCAAAGGCCTTTTTCAGCTTATTTTCTTAACCATTTTGCTTAATTTTTGTTTTCTTGAGTTCTTTGAGTCCCAGTCTTTACCTGTTTTCACTTTTAGCCTTTTCCATGTGCTTATTAGTTGTATTTTTAGCTTAAAATTTTGGTGCATAGTCCTTTTAAACTGTTTTTGAATTTTCTGTCTTTATGCTTTTCAGTGCCTACTAGCTTATTTTACTTGCTTATTCTAAGTCCCTAGTGCTTATTAGGTGTAGCTAATCATCTGTTTTTAGCTTATTTGCTTTTCCAATTGCTTATTAGGTCTTAAATCTTAGTTTAAAAGTAGCAATTAGTCTTTTAAATTGTTTTTTTAGTCATCTGTTTTAACATCTTTTTAAGTGCTTTTTAGATTATTTCATTTTTCTAATTTTAGTTCCTAAGTGCTTATTAGGTCAAGGGTAGTCTGTTTTAAAGCTTATTTGTTGTGGCAATTGCTTATTTTGTCTGAAAAAGCAAAACAGTCTAGCCTTTTAGTCATTAAGCTTAAAAAGTTAAACTGTCGTTTTCAATTTGCTTATTTTTGAGTTTTAGTAAAAATTCCTTTTTTAAAGTTTGTTAGTTTTGCTTATAGTTTAGTTTTTAAAAAAGGAAGTCACAGGTTTCGAACCTATGACCTCCCCCTTATACTAGCCAACACCTTAACACTCCCACACACTACCAACTGCCCTAGGGTCTTTTTCGTTTATAGGTTTGATATATTTAATATTAATACTTCTTTTCCAATTTTAGCTTATTAGGCTTATTAGCTTTTTAACAGCTTATTCGTTCAGCCAACTTTTCAGTTTACATTTTTATAGATTCTACATAGGCTAAAGTATTTTTCATAATTTTTCTAGATTTTTAATAATTAGTTAACTATTTTTAATAATTTATTTAGATTAAAATTGTTTTTAATTCATAAAAAATTAATTAAAAGTCAAAAAAATATAATTCTTTTTTCTAAAATTATTTTTAATCATTTAGGACTGTTAAAAATTAAATTTGCATTTTCAGGGTTAAAATTTTAGAATTTAGGTTTTTAAGGCTCGGGGTTTTGATTCCCGTTATCGTTTTAGTGTTTCAATCTTAATTGCTTTCGTTTTTTGCTTGCATTTACTTATTTTTACATTTTATTAGTAGAAATAGAATCCAAATCAAAATATTGATTATTCAATCACTCGATCACGAACTTAACCTCGATTCTTAATTCACGCCTCGTCGGGACACGACCTAGGAAGGTTTTGGATTTTACTTTGGTTAAAAGTAATCTCCTTAAAAACCTTACGGAATACTTACTCTTACAATTATTTGATTACTTTAGTTATATACTATATATGTATTAAGCAATTATTATATGTATATGTATAATTAAAAGCTTTAATCAAATTTTTGGCGCCGCTGCCGGGGAGGTGTGTGCAATTATTGTGTTTACGTTTGAAGATTAGTATTTGAAGACCCTTCCCCGTGAAGTTATCGCTTTTATTTGTGAATATTTTCTTCTATTATCAAGTAAAAAAACCAAAAATACTTTTCCTAAAGTATTTAAAAAACCATTTTTTTTTAAAAACAACAAAATCAACCGTTGTGTCACTTGTGAAATCGGCCTCACAATTTAGTTTACATACTATAGAGAGGTTTATAAGGAGGGTTTGATCCTACGAAACTTGGACCGGGAAAAGGAGAAGGTTTTCTAAATGCTTCCGCTTACCCGCCTCCTCCCTGCTTTGTGCGTTTTCTAGAGAGGTTACCGTTACACTTGTTTGATTATTGGTTACCAAAATAATTTTCTTTTTATTTCTCTTATTTTATTTTTAGTGCATGGGCACTCGCTCTTCATCAAATTTAATTGTCGAATCTTCCACGACTCCGAAACGTCGTAATCGTACACGTTCCAAGCAAAGAGTCAAACCGTTTTCTCTTGAAGAGAGTCCCGTAGTTACGATGGCCGATCAACGTACTATGGCGGAATTACTCCAAGCACCCACCGAAGGTTACGGAGATGCAATCGTTATTCCCACTATTCTCGCGGAAGATTTTAAGCTTAAACATGGTCTTCTAAATTTTGTAACTTCAAAACAATTTTACGGATCTTGAGGAAAGAGATCACTCATGCTCACATGCGTGGTTTTTTTTTTAAAAAAAGATTACTTCCACGATTAAGTATAGAGATGTGCCTAATTCGTCAATTAAGCTTATGCTTTTTCCATTTTCTATCGAGGGGGCAGCCCGGATTTGGCTCAAAAAAGAACCCCCTCGTTCTATTCTTACTTGGGAAGATCTTGTTTCCAAGTTTATTAACCAATTCTTTCCTCCTTCAAAAACTACAAATCTCCGGAATGAAATTACGAATTTTCAACAACGTTTTGATGAATCATTTTGTGAGGCATGGGACCGTTTCAAGGATCTCCTTCGTGCATGCCCACATCACGGTTTTATGGAGTTGCATCAACTTGATACCTTCTGTAATGCTTTAACCCCAACCGATCAAGATTCTTTGAATGCCGCCGTCGGTGGTAATCTTTTGACTAAAACTCCTCGGGATGCTTTGACAATTATTGAAAACAAGTCAAAAGTTCGCAATTCACGGAACAAACCGATTGTTTCAAAAGTGAATACGAATGCTCCTTCTTCTACCCTTCATTCTCCCGAGATTGCCGATCTTCTGTGAACGCCGTAAGGCCTATGCTTCATCATGTAATCTTATCCTCCTCTTTCGTGAAAGCGTTTCGAGGAAATTTGTTGTTCTGGTTGTGGGTTGCATCCTTATCCACCAATGTCTCTTGCCAACCGATGCACGTTTTTTTCTGTGGAATATCGAGGATAATATTTTCAGGATATGTTTCAGCAGCCGCAGTAATTATAATCAGGGAAATACCAGATACCGTCCTCAAAGTGTAGCTAACCAAATTCGACCACCAGGTTTTGCTCAACCGAAATGTGCAAAAATAATCACCCGGTAATAAGGTTAAATTAAAACCGAGGAAAACAATCAAGGAATCGAGTTATCAAAGCTATGATTCGCAAACTCAACGTTGCTCCTATTCGAATGGAATTGTTCAAATTACAAAGAGATAAATTGATGCTAATATGATACTTCTATGCAAAATCAAATAAATAAATGTGAAAACAGAATTGAGAAATGAAATGCATTACTTCAATATTTAAACTTCTTCAATGTCAATTATCAAAACCAATGTGTTTAAGGAATATGATTGCTATGTTTTTTCAATGTATACCGCTTCTTCTTCGGGTTCGGGATCACTTCCTAGCAACACCGTTGCTAACCCGAGAGGTGACTTGAAAGCAATCACCACCCGAAGTGGTATTTCTTATGATGGACCTCTAATTCCACTCTTCCCAATGGTGTGGAACCGGGGAAATCCCGAGGAGGAACAAAGGATAAGTGCAACCGAGGTAGTACTAAAACATCCAACCTCGGTAGTCCAAAATTCAAGCTATTGATGAGCATGTTGTTGCTCACTAAGCCTATCCTTCTTATACGTTATCCTTCGGAGGCCAACAAACAGATGCTCCGTGAAAAAGATGATAATCTAGCTTCGAAATTTGTTGAAATCTTTAGGGAATTACATTTCGAGCTCAGTTTCGCGGATGCTCTTCTACATATGCCGAAATTTGCTTCAATGTTTAAAAGTCTCCTTAATAACAAAGAAAAATTGTTATTGACTTTGCCAATATAATGGTGGAATATGATATTGTTCGGCGGTTTCCTAAAAAAAGTTGGCCCGAAAAAAATTAGAGGACCCCGACAAGTTTCTTATATCCATGTGATTTTCGAAAGTTAGTTGAATATGCTTAGCCTTGGCCGATCTTTGGTGTGCATAGCATCACTTGGGCATCTTTCCATATGGAAAGAAGCTCTTACTCCCCGTAACTTACTCCTACTCGTATGATTCTTAAACTTGCAGACCGATTGACTAGTAGTCCATACCGGTTTGCCGATGATGTCTTTGTAAAAGTAGGAAAGTTTCTATTTTCCGGCGTCTTCGTGTCGTTGTTTATGTTTGTCGATCCTCCTCGGGTTCCTTAATTCTCGGAGGCCCTTTTTGAGGACGGCACGTGCTTTTGATGATGTTTATGGTGAAGAATTCAACTCTCGAGTTGATGATTGAAGCCATGCCTTTAAAGTTGGTCTAAATCTTCGAGTTACTTCTTACAATGATATGTTGGTCGATTAATCGTATCGAATGTAATCAGGACATAGTTGTGAGGAGTATGACTTAAGAAGTAGTTGCTGGATTCTACGGGATTAGTTCAACGAGGTGGCAATCACACTTCGTCTTTATTCTTCACCTCTCTCGTCTCCTTTTGAGGAAGGAGACTTCATTTTGGAAGAGAAATCGAAGCTTGTCTTACAAATGATTCAATTCCACCAGGAATTGATGATGACGACTTTGATGATCCTCCGGAGCTTGAGCTCAAGGGTTTACCTTCTCATCTTGAGTATGCATTTTTGGAGGGTACCAATAAACTACCCGTCATTATTGCTAAAAAGTTAAAAGAAGATGAGAAGGTCTGACTTCTAAAGGTTTTAAAGTCACACAAGCGTGCCATCGCTTGGAAAATCTCCGATATAAAGGGCATTGACCCTCAATTTTGTACTCATAAAATACTAATGGAGGATGACTCTAAACCGGCAATTCAACATCAAAGACGGGTTAACCCAAAAATTCATGAAGTTATCAAAAAGGAAGTTATCAAACTCCTTGATGACGGATTGATTTACCTTATCTTCGATATTCCGTGGGTGAGCCCCGTTTATTGTATGCCTAAGAAGGGCGCTATAACCATAATTGAAAATGAAGATAATGAGTTGATACCTACTCGATTAGTTATGGGATGGCGTGTATGCATTAACTACCGAAAGCTAAATGATGTCACTCGTAAAGATCATTTCCTGTTACCGTTTATGGACCAAATGCTTGAGAGACTCGCGGGAAACGAATACTATTATTTTCTAGATGGTTTCTCGGGATACTTTCAAATTCCTATTGACCCACAAGACCAAGAGAATACCACCTTCACTTTTCCTTATGGGACGTTTGCCTACCGACGCATGCCTTTCGGCTTATGTAATGCTCCGGGCAAGTTCTAAAGATGCATGATGGCCATTTTCCATGACATGATCGAGGAAACAATGGAGGTCTTTATGGATGACTTCTCGGTCTTCGGGGATTTTTTTTCCTCATGCCTCTCCCATTTAGACAAAATGCTCAGACGGTGCGAAGACACTAATTTAGTTCTAAATTGGGAGAAATGCCATTTTATAGTAAAAGAAGACATTGTTCTAGGACATAAGATTTCAAAGTCCGGGATTGAGGTCGACAAAGCTAAAGTTGATGTTATAGCTAAACTCCCTCATCTGACTTCCGTTAAAGGCGTTCAAAGGTTTTTAGGTCACGCTGGGTTCTATCGTCGATTTATTCAAGATTTTTCTAAAATCGCCTGGCCGATGACCCATCTTCTTGAAAAAGATACCCCTTTCATCTTCTCGAAAGAATGTGTTGAATCATTTAATATACTTAAAAAGAAGCTCCGATTTTAATTGCCCTCGATTAGGACCTACCATACGAAATTATGTATGATGCTAGTGATTACGCGGTAGGTGCAGTCTTGGGGCAACGTAAGACCAAACATTTTCAGCCTATACACTATGCTAGTAAGACCATGACGAATGCTCAAGTACATTACACTACGACGGATAAATTACGACCTTATTTAGTCAAAGACCATAGTGTATACGGACCACTCGGCTCTTAAATATCTTCTTTCCAAGCAAGATGCTAAGCCGAGATTGCTCCGGTGGATTCTCCTACTCCAAGAATTTGATGTCATTATTCGTGATAAAAAAGGAGCGGAGAATCTCGCGGTCGACCACTTATCAAGACTTGAAAATCCCCACCAAGATGTTCTCGAGAACAAGGAAATTACCGAAACATTTCCTCTCGAGACTCTTGGTATGGTTACCTTTCGTGGCGATTCTAGTACCCCATGGTTTGCCGACATTGCAAACTACCATGCGGGGAATTTTATTGTGAAAGAGATATCGTCCCAACAAAAGAAAAAAATCTTTAAGGATGTAAAGCATTACTTTTGGGACGACCCCTACTTGTTTAGAATTGGTGAGGATCAAGTGATTAGACGATGTGTTTACGGCCAAGAAGCCGTTGATATCCTTACGGCTTGCCATAATGGACCCACCAGGGGACATCATGGTGCCAACTACACCGCTAAAAAAGTCTTTGATTCCGGATTTTATTGGCCGACTATTTACCGAGATGCCCATGACTTGGTCACACAGTGTGACGCTTGTCAACGTCAAGGCAAAATCTGGAAAAAAGATGAAATTTCCCAAAATGCAATTCAAGTATACGAGATCTTTGACGTGTGGGGCATCGATTTTATGGGCTCGTTCCTGTCTTCTCGAGGGAACAAGTACATTCTCGTGGCCGTTGACTACTTGTCTAAATGGGTTGAAGCAAAGCGCTTCCCACTAACGATGCCCGAGTTGTTGTAAAATTCTTGAAATCTCTCTTTGCACGATTTGGAACTCCTCGTACTATTATTAGTGATCGCGGTACTCACTTTTGCAATGACCAATTTGCAAAGGACTAACAAATTGACCTTATATCCGATTCCAAGGGACTAACAATTTGACCTCTTAAATTGGTGTTCATCTAAAGTCCGAACATAGATGTTGCAACCAACGTTGGCCTTTGATCACCACAAGAAAATGCATATGAAAATGTTTGACACATTACAATATAATGTAACCAACATATGTACAAATGTCGAAGTTTATCTCGTTACGTCACTTCCTTGAAAAGCTGAGTTGACCAAGAATCTCCCAAGAGGGCCATCAAGAATTTTTTGCTTCTTAGAATCTTGTTTTCTGTACTTTCGCCTGCAATGTCAATGGAAGTCGTCTTTGTGCCTTCTAAGAAAGTGGGAAGGGTAAGAACTTAGAACCATGC